>CAJNIZ010015247.1:24979-75921 GCA_905231905.1 Symbiodinium pilosum
GCCCTGCCCTGGGGACCTACGTTCGAATGTACCCTAAGCCCTTATTGAACCTTACACCTCCCTGGACCCTGGATGTCCTACCTTTTTGGGTGTATACCCTACAAACTTATGGGACATTACCCCCAAAAAGGAAGGACATCCAGGGTCCAGGCCGACATTCCGGCGGGTGGCCCAAGTCGTCACAACAGCTTGGTCAGACAGAAGATAGTCCAGCTAATTCCAAACTCCCTAGATTGGGGCCACTTTGCGCAGTCCAGCGCCATCCGACCAAAGAAAGTCTCAATGGACGATCTTCTAAATCTCGATAAGATTTGCCGTGCGTGCTCTGCAGATCACCTATACTAGGCCTTGTCGAAAACGCAAAGCCCTAAACCCCACAACCTGGAAAATCGGAAGCCCAAATCATTCCCCGATATGCACCTGAAACTTGCACTAAGAACCCTCAAAACCTGACGTCCAAAGCCCTGAACGCTGGTGAAGCCCGCATTGTTTGCTACGTCTCTCGGAATGTCCCTCCTTCTAATGATGGAATCATAGATAGATATCTGGATGCATAGGTAAGTAGACACAGACAAACAGATAGAAAAACATATAGATAGATAGATAGATAGATAGATGGATAGATAGGTAGACAGATACCAGATAGATTAATAGGTTAGGTAGGTAGGTCGGTAGGTAGGTAGGTAAACGGGTAGATAGGAATACATGAAAATACCCCTCTGTGCCGCCCTACACAACTCCCAAACCCGAAAAAACATAACACAGACCCCTGAAAAAAAAAATGAACACCCTCCCCTTAATAGGGGTTAAAATAGGGATCCTAATATTTAGGGAATTTCAAGGAGGGGGTCTATTAATCATGGGTCTACATTAGAGGAGAAGAACCCTCAGAGCACCTTGAGAACCTTTGTCAGGAAGGAATTGCGATATGGGACCATGCCGCTCTTCCTTGCTTTGGTAGCTTGAGGCAGGTTCTGTGGAGGAGCTGCTTGGAGGGTCAGGGGGACTTAGTAAGTGGGTTAGTAATGGGGATAACTAGGGTTAATATATGAGTTCTAGGGGTTAATTAACCTACTTACTACGTCCCCCTGACCCTCCACCCAAAACCCAAAACCCTAAACCCTAGGGTTTGGGGGGGTAGCCCCGAAGGTGGCGTTGCCCAAGTATTGCAGGTGTAGGAACCGCAAAGGAATTCAGGTTTGGGCATTTCGCACCTAACCTCATAATCTATAGTCTACACTCCTTAAAGGTGGTTATAAAGGGGATTATACTGGGGACTACTGTAGGGCTTATTAAGGGGGATATTAGGAGTTTGGACTATAGCTCTCATAATTTTTGCGCCTTTGGGCCTACTGGACCCGTAGAGTAGGTTTAGGGCTTTGGGCTATCTGTTGGACATCGGAGTCCCGATATAGGCAGCTTCCCGAGTATTCATAAGAGCCCATCCTATCCACCTAGCCACAAATCAGGCTGAATGAAAAAAATGTCTTGTTGAATTGGGTTTCCCCTTAGAGCACAGCCAGGCATTCGGGCGGGGCAGAATGAGAGCACGATTCGCAGCAACCTAGGTCCCAGCTCAGTAAACTCCCATGACGAACCAACAGCCCCACAAAAGGTCTATGCAACATGGAAAAAGCGCCCTTCTTGGCACTGGGCGCTTGTAGGAGTAATATGGGGCGATTTAGCGTCCAGGGTTTTGTGTGCGTTTGCTGGGAATCTTCTTATGGCTGTCACGACTCAACAAACCCATTGAAGCTACTCTTCGGCTATATTTTGCATCGGCCCTACGCTCCCAGGAACTAGTATGGAACCTCTTATACCTTAGACCCCGCTTTGGCCTTTTGTGTCTCTTTTTCATTGGGCGAGGGTGCATGACATCAACTTCAGGATCATTCTGAACCCTAACACCCTGTGACAGTCACCTGGGGACTTGCCAAAAACGCGGCCTTTGCGCGTCTCCGTGTTTAACACGGCCCAAGACATCGGGCACACAAAAAAAACATAATCTTGACAACCTTCCATATACATGTAATTTTATGTGAAGAGCACAAGATTACTACAACTACTACAGCATTGCCAGACCGTCCGGCTGCACAAACTGATCTTGAACATGTCAAGCCTCTACCTGGACGGCTGAAACTCCACCCCAAACCCTAAGCCCCTAAACCCCAATCCTACACCCTGGTGGGGGCCGGGACCCCGGCTTGTTCAGGGCATTGATGACACTCTCCAACATGTGCCTGAGCATTTTCGGGCATCCAAGCACCCTAAACCCCACATCCTAAACCCCTAAACCCTAACCCCTAAACCGAACCCTAAACCACAAACCAAAAACCCTAAACCCTAAACCGCGCGTCAGTTGTGTTGGCTTGTCATCTGAGATCGGGGGCCTCAAATGAGTGGCGCTTTTTTATGGGTTAGCCAATTACATTCTTCACATAAAACTATTGCCAAAAGGAGGATATGGTCTTATTCTATTGGGGACTATGGTATCCCAACAAGATCATATACTGTCCGGTGTGATCCAGAATGGGAACCCTTGCCATCCCCTTACTGTATACATCCCCGGGTGCCCGAGCGCGCCACATGTTCAGAAACCCATGATCCAAGCCCTGAACCCTGAACCCTAAAAACCTAAACCCTAAACCCCTAAACCCCTAAACCCTTAAACCCTAAAACCCTAAACCCTAACCCCTACATCCTGATCTAAGTCCAAGAGTAGATGAAACACCCTGCAACTCCTAAGCAGCGCAGCAGAGCTCTGAGGCCCAGTCAGTAGCGACTTGGGCTCTAATATTAGGGTTGTATTGGGGTTATATGGGGATAATGGAAACGAAAATGGAAACTACTATAATGGGTTATATGGGGTTTAGGGTTTGGGGCGTAGAGTTCTTTCTGATGATGTATGAGGTTGCTCTAGGCCCGACTGTTGGCTTGGACTGTTGCTCTGAGGTCACCCGCACTTAGACAACTTGCTTCAGCCAGATTAAGGGTTGAAGACTACTTTTAAAGGCCCAGGATATTTGGTGTCTAAAAACTCCGAGAACTAAAGAATGAGCTGCAAATCCGAAAACAGGAAGTTGTAGATTTAGGGTGGACTTTGAAATGGCTTGAACCTAGAGGTTTAGGGTCTAGGGTTTAGGGTAAAGCTTATTTCCATGTAGGGTCGTCATATTCTACGGGTTCGTTCACTTCATCACTTTTTACAAAGGGGGGTCTGGGGAAGCCTGAAAGTGGGCCAGCTGGGATTCAGACCTAAACCCGAATCCCGAAACGCTCGATCCCAACGTGTAATGGCAAGCGGTTAAGGTTAAGCAGTCGAAGGCTCTGGATGGTCGACTGAAGAATCGGGACTTGTAAGGGAACGAGCGCCGGGTAGGGACGCTATGGATGTTTGGGGGCTGGAAGGGAACTACGAGGATCCGTGCTAAGGATTGCATAGAGCTGTTTGGAGAAAGTCGTCCATCACATCAAGAAGCTTGCCTAGACATCTTCCCAGAACGGTTCACTTGGTCATTGCGGGGCATGCTTAGCGCCATGAACCCAAGAGGGCTCACTTCATGTCAAAGATTCCTGTACACCCGCCAGGCAGTTTCTCAACATGAAAATATTCATCTTGTGAGCACTACAGCATTGAAGATCATAAGCTGCTGGCGTAGCTTACGGGACCTCGATCTTGGAATTGCCCACCTGCATGAGAATTCTCAACAACAAAAAAGAGGCCATTGTAGGACGAGAAGGTGACCCTTCGAAGACGCGTAGGCTTCTGAGGACTCAATTGGCGGCGTTAATTCTGACCTCTCTAAACTACACATAATTTTCACATGTATGCCCGTGTAACCATGATAGCTTTCAACACCTCTGAAGATCGGAAGGATGAAAAGCCTGGTGGACATTGTGCAAAGGACTTCCAAAGGCCATCAAGTTACTCAAATTACTCTTGCGTGGAGACGTGGCTTTGAGAACTCCGGCCTGTAATCCCTAAAGCTCTGCAAAAAAACATATATAGCGGGTTATGAACATTAAGGCCCCCTTTGGATTAGGCACCCGGGTCCCCATTATAATGCGGCTCCTGTTAGGCTACCCGAGATGGGACCATGGTTTTGATAGGCCCCTATCCGTCAAAATACTGATCACTGCAGTCTTCATAGGCCGTGGTTTTGAAGCAAAATCCCAAACTCAAGTGATGCCTAAATCCTAAACCCTGAGCCCCAAATCCTAAACCCTACATCCTAAATCCTAAACCCTAAATTCTCAACTCATGGGTCCGCCTACTAGCCCCCCCCCCCCTCCCCCCCGCTTGGTAGCAGGGGTGGTCTGGGAGAGTGGTAGGTGCTACCATGATAAACCCTAAATTCCCAAACCTAAAGCCCTAAACCCTACACCCTAAACCCCAAAACCCAACCCTAAACCCTGCGGGAGCCCTACAGTGACACGTTGATGGACACAGCCTGGCCCATCAGCACCTGCTTGGATGTCAGGGATTTAGGGCTTAGGGCTTAAGGTTTAAGATTTAGGGTTTAAGGTTTTGAGGTTTGGGGTTTGGCGTTTAGGGTTTAGGGTCTGGGGTGCCAAAAAAAGGTGATATGAAGTTACTGCTTATGAGGTTCCCAAGACTTACTGATCCGATCCCCTCAGACATATAATGAATAATCAAACGGACAAGAACATGGGAACTAGGGTTATATGGGGTTATTTCGAGATGAAGTCCTTCATCCTAATATTAACATCCATCACACCCCTTTCATATTCCATATTCCCACTGCAGTATGCCATAATATGTTGGGAGCATGTGTTGGGGATTAGCGTTTGGTGATGATTAGCAGACTAGGGCTGACTGTAAAGGGGTTATAGTCAGTTATACATGGGACATGTAAGAATACACTCCAGGATAATGGTTTACAGGAGCTACAGAAATTGGAAGGATTCTTTCCGGCGGAGGAGGCTAAGATTCTGGCGATTTACCATTTCAGTGTGGTCTGGGGCGTGGGGTTTGGGATTCGGGCGGTTTACAATCAGGGTTGGGTTTCAGGGAGCTGAGGGACTTAAGAGTTCAGCTGATGCAGGCCAGTAGAGCTTCCGGAGTAAAGAATATGTTTTAGGGTGTAGGCAGTAAGGGTTTAGAGCTTAGGGTTTAGGGAAAGGATCCTACAGTAATTTTGACAGCCGCCAGTGAGGCTAAGCAGGTGGCCCTGAGCTGAAACGATGCCTAAACCAGTTCAGCCATTTTGCCGCAATTCGTTCCATCTAGGTGGACCCCCCAACCTGTAATGGTGGTTTCATAGGAATAAAAGTGAACCTAACATAGTTGCCTTCATTGTTTATGGATCCTATTGCTGAGTGGGGAGGTCCACCAAACATTCTATTGTTGTAGTGTGGCAATTTTCGGGTAAGACTAGCATTAACTTTGGGCGTGTACGGGGGCTTTGAGTAGGCCTACTATAGTCAAGAAGCCGAAAGAGGGTTCATAAACTTCTCGAACTCCAACCCTCGTCCGCAAGATTTTGAGCTTGCAGGTTTTGCAGTTGGGTCTCACATGGCTGAAGGGCCCTCAACCCTAAATTCTCCCAACCTCAAAAACCCCAAACCCTACAACCCTCAACCTGCACTGTAAACAGGATGATGATCAAAATCGTGTCCATGGGGTCAAGGAAGATTTCCGATATGCTGAGCAC
The DNA here is from genome assembly GCA_905231905.1 of Symbiodinium pilosum. Lineage (NCBI taxonomy): Eukaryota > Dinophyceae > Suessiales > Symbiodiniaceae > Symbiodinium > Symbiodinium pilosum. The sequence continues at coordinate 30,655 of CAJNIZ010015247.1, forward strand.
CGCGCTCGACTGTTTTGCGAGCCGGCTTCGTAAGGCTTCCTAAGCTTTCGGAAGATCCCGATCTTTACTGCCACTGTTGATGGAAGGAATGTTGCACCAACGTAAGTCCCATAAGTCCGCCCTCATGGTGCCAGATTTTCTTCATCAACGGTAAGGTGTAGGGCATAGGGCATAGGGCCATCAGCATTTGATGTCTGGCGTTTGGGTGTAGGATGCCAGTGTTTGAGGTCGCGTTCACGGATCTGGGTCTAGGCCTAGGGTGGGCCCCCACCCACAAATAGCACCACAAGAGATAATGGAAATTATGACCGGCCCTATATAATCCTAATATACCACTATTAGTGGGTAGGGGCCTAACCTAAGTCTGGGCTAGATAGTGCTCGTGCCCTGGATACCATCAATTCATGATACCCTTCCCTGACCTGCCCTTTCACTTGTATGGTAGTTTCCCTAAATAAGGGGAGGCCGATAAAGAACCCAAAATACTGAAATCTTTTGAGTAAGAGCCCAAAAGGAAGAAACAGATTCGTCACTCTAAAAAACCCTACGCCTTTTCCCTAAACCCCACAACCTATATATCCCGGTAGGTACTCTATTCGCTACAACCCCGTTAAAGGTATCCCTAATTTTGGGAAACCCCTACATGAGGTCCTTCACACACATGAGTCTGTGGGGTGGTTCTGTGTTCGCCTTTGGCGGAGGAAGCTTGTCGATTGTACCATCGCAATTTAGATTTGGGGTGTGGGGTTGGGGGTTTAGGTTCGGTTTTAGGGTACCTTTACCAGCTCTACGACCATGACTGCTCCTGCTGCTCAAGTAGCTCTTTCTAAAGTTGCTACACGAGAAGAAACCTTGCATTGCCAAGAATTTAAGGACCCTAGTTGAAGTGTCTTGTCTGTGTTCAGCGAATGCTACCCCCGTGTCGGAAGCGGCCTCAGTCTCCACGGAACTTTCCTTGAGACGTTCCTGCAAGTCATGCACGTACTGCGTGACAGCACTGCCTCGTTTATAGAGGAACGTTCTAGAATCAGCTAAGAAGGAGCCGTGCGTGGTGGTTCCTCAGAAAAAAAGTGTCGTAGGGAACCTCGGATAATTTTGAGAAAAAGTATCACAAGCCATGATTCTGGCCTGACAACATGAACCCTTTGCCCCAAACCCACATGACTTCAACCCCTTGTCGGCTGCCCTTACTTGGAGGTCCATTGAACTGATAACCTACTTAGTAACTGTAGTTATAACCCCATTATATCTAGTTGTAGTTATGTAAGTTATATTTAGGGGGTGTAACTACAGTTAATTTCTAAGTTGGTTATATGTACAATGGACCTCCAAGTAAGGAATTGGAACTGGGTCTGAGTTGCCCATATAAAGGCACCATATGTCTAGATTGTATCCATACTATGGCACGAAGCCGCCACAAGCGTAGCTAAGAACTCCGACGCCCACAACAAGCCGTCCTGCATGGTTTAGGGTTTAGGGTTTAAGGTTTAGGGTTTAGGGTTTTAGGGTTTAGGGTTTAGGTTTTTAAGGTTTAGGGTTTTGGGTTTAGGGCTTCGGGTTCAGGGATGGGGCACAGGAAATCCTGAGCAAGCGGACACCCCTCCTCCAAAAAAAAATATCACAGACACTTGAACGTCCAACGACCTCGCAAACCACAGCGCCTGAAAACTTCAGCCATGAACCCGGGTTAAGGTTTTAGAGCTTAGGGTCTAAGGCTTACGTATCTTTAGGGTGTAAGGTGAGGGGTTTAGGGTTTCGGGCTTGACATCGGAATTCCATACCTAATGGTATACTAGAAATGTAGTTTCCATGAACAGGGGGACACCAATATACACCCCCGAATACGATTGCCGTTACTATGGGGATCTTTTCAAAGGAAGCCCGAGTAGGGAGCCCGAGTTTCCAGAACCTCCCAAACTCACAACTTATGATTTAGGAGGACCTCCCCGCCCTGTTGTAGGGGTATACTAGGAATATTGTAGGACCCTAATAAAAAATCCTACTTATCCCTTATAGTCACTATTGCTGGGTGGGGGGTCAACCTAAAATATATCGTTACTGTATTGCATGCTCATATCTATATATATATATGGTACCCCCGCAGGACCAACCTTTTGCCTTTTCCCTTCATGATTCCCTACTTGTGTCATCTTCAGAAACGCAGAAAAACGAAGACCCAAAAATAGACCTTCGTCCTGGAGCCGCACTTTTGCAAGTATCTGCAGCAGTGCAGCAGTGTCAAGGTTGTGCGTAGGTGATACGGAGCATGTGCAGCAAATTATGCCGTGCTAACTGTAACCGTCGTTATTCATTTCTTCTTCAGGTGTTTTCAACTATACTTAATATTAAAGTCTCATGCGGGTGAAAGACCTTGCGTGCAGTGAGCTATGGGGTCAGTTGTAACTGTCGCCACTCACTCAATCTCAGATATACTTCGAGGCCACCAGAGTCTACATAAAGCAGATGGTTGAAAGCGAAAGACTGGTAGACCTGATCTGTGTCAGAAATAAAAAGAAAAAACTGCTTTACTTGGACTACCAATTTTAGATTTAGTGTTTTAAAACAGAAAACAGTCGTATTATTTAGTCTAGATTCCTCCGGGAATGAAGCCGATGCACTGTGGTGTAGTGCGTGGCGCGGACGGAATCTCATCACTTCTAGTCCGCGGATCAGAGAATGCCGCTATCTGGTTCCATGACTCCTTCGGCAAGCGATTTTCGAATGAGGCTTCCAGAGACCAACACCACGCCATGTGATCTGAATATTACGAGAGGACAGAAACTCAAGGAATGCACTGGTGAGAACTTGAGCCAATGTGACTAACATTCAGTAATACCGTTATCTTGCAGTGTGTGTCGCTCATGTATTACAATATGTGCAGTCAGACGGAGCATTCTATGATTTTGCAAGGGTATCGCGGCGCATCTCAGAGACTGTCTGAGGTGAAATAAACCCGTATCTACTAAGCTGTCAGCACGGGAGTGTCTCGGGCGCGAGCCGTGTAGCGGATGTGGTCTCGGATGTGACGCCAACATCGATCGATTACCTGTGCTCTGTTATTATAAGTTCTTTCGACACTAATCGGTATACTGTTAATCCTAATTAATACTTAGAGTGTCATATGTGTCTTTCTACTAAGAACCCGTTCCTGCGCGCCGCTCTTAACGGTGAGCTGCTTGCCCGTCGCTAGCTTGAGCTTGTAGGTCTTGGTGAAACGCGGTTTTTCCCAAATAACTTCTGGTTTGCATATGAGTGTGAACTGTAGGATGCATCTAATGCTTATAGGAAACACATATGTTTAGTATACTAAATAAAACGAGAAACTTTACCTCTCACACGAGTTTTCTTCTTTTGATGTACGACATTACAGTGGATCACCTGCGAGAGCTTCATCTTTCAGGCGCGTGCTCCGTCTGTATGAAGAATAACATTCTTGCCCTCCAAATGCTTTTTGGCGATTGGTTTCCAGTCCCGTTTCCGAATAGGTCCTGGCCCTGAAGCGCGTTTCTTGGTGTTCTTTGGATTGAGGCGGAAGATGCGGAGAGATGCGGGGCGACCACGTTCCACAAGCCCACCCCATTGTTCCCAGCGCGTGTTCAATAGTGGTGAGCTGGGATTATCGAATATGCCCTTGCCGAAATCAACCACGTCGGCCTCGACATCTTTCCAGTTGCCATATGTGATGTCCTTCTCTTTCTGCACTACAAAAGAGGCCCTTGCGACGTCCAAGTTTGTGTACATCCGGGCGATAATCTTGTCATCCACGTCCAGTATGAGGTGTGTCTGGACCATGGACAAGCCGAGGATTGCGCAGAAGAGAATGGCAACCTGCATGACTAGGCTGGTACTGTTTCCACTGCCAGATGCCAAGATGGGATTATGATCGTGAGGCTGTGTTCGTTTCATACACTTCTTTTTAGTGCAGCGGTACGCGTAGATGCCCTTGATGTTGGAGTACTTCTTGTTAGTAAGGCTCTCCTCGCCACAATGTGGGCATTGCTTGTACTTGTGGAGAATCTCGTTCTTTTGGAGGAGTCGGATAAGGGCAAGCTGCTTCATGCTGAAGAGTTTCTGAATGGAAAGACCCCATTTCTGACGCTCATGAAGGAACTTTCTTGGTAGGATCACCGTGACGAACATAAGAGATCTTTGCGAACTTCTTCATCACTGCAGCTGCGGGCTTTCGAAGCGCACGTGCTTTACCCCGCTTTGGAGCCGGCCATGGAGGAGCAGACTTTTTCTTGGAGGCCTTTTTTGGCATTGCTGCGCAGGTATTTAATGACTACGTTCTGCTAACACTGGATAGCCAAAACTTATAGGCAAGACTACACTGATGTATTGGCACCTGCTACTACTGAGCAGACAGCTTGTTATTTCTCAGCAGGAGCTTGAATTGCTGTGTCTGGCGCAAAGCTACGCTCACAATGCTTTTCGTGAGAATGCGAGGGAGTGCGCGACATGTGTCTGAACACCGAACAATACGATGCATAACTCATAGATATATGTTGAATAATAAAGTGTGTGTGTGTGTATAAGTTAATTCTTTTATATCAAGAAAAAGCACACGTGCATGATAGGTTCTAAACTCGCTCGCGAATACACTTACTACCTCTCAGGTGTGGTCGCTACGTCCATGGTGTCATCCTCCTCAATGAGGCGTGCTAGCTCCTCTTCCAGCTCGTCTGGGGCCGCACCTACTTTTGGGAGACCATCATCGGAATCGGAATTGGCGGTTGGGAACTCGGGATTCACGGGATTAGCTGTAACTTCTTCGACTCGAGGCCTCTTGGGAGAAGGTGACGGCGAAGGAGTGTCAAGATTGATGGGCTCCATGCACGTCTGCGACGACAGCGCCCTAGCAAAAGTCATCCTTTCACGTTTCACACGAACGCAGGACGACTGCGTGGCGAATCATGTAGACGAATGGCCTCCAGAAGCCAAGCATTCTCCCAGAGCAGACGACTGTCCTGATTCTCTCGGTGGGGCCCCCTCGTGCGTGCAAGCACGTGGGCTTTTCGTTTAGGCTTCTGTGAAGGGGTCTCCGGAAGGATGCCAGAATCAGACTCCTCCAGCCCATGCAGTGGCGGGGCAGTCTTCACACGATATTGGCGAGGAATAGCCATGGACCCTTCCAAAACTGCAGCTGACAGATGATCTACAAATACAATCTGATAAGAGCGAACGTTGGTCTTGTAATCTCATGACTTGTTACACTTGCACATGTGTGTTTTCCCTGAAATGGTAATCTGCCCCAGGGTTCCTCCATCAGCCATGTTGTTGTTTACTGGTCTTACTAAGATGATTCATGGGACAGAATGGACAGCTCACCTGCGCCTCCTGCACCGATACAACAACACTGTAACGCAATGATGGACTGTAGTCCTTCGGTGTTAGCTTTAGACCGTCGAGTAACCTTGTTGTTGCCCCTCCTGCCTAGGCTTTTGCTGAAGGGATTCAATAATATTGATAAATTGGTGGTATCTGTTTTTGGGAGGAAGTTTGATGTTACTTGTGCTGAGGCTTCAAAAGTCGAGTTTAGGCAACTGCTGTCATGGCAGGGAATCTGGCATGTCGAGGTCAGGCCCCCTGCAGGCCCTAAAACCTCAACCCTGAATCCGACTCCCGAAACCCTAGCGGTTACCTAGGGAACCCAGACCCACCAAAAAAAAGAGGCGAAAGCTTCAAACCCGGAATTCCGATATGAAACCCAGTGCTTGCGTAACTCATGACCAGGTCACAGGTAAATCGCAAATTGGTCACAGGAAAGCGTGGGTTTTTTCGGAGCTCAGCATTTTACGAACCTGGCGTTTCGCGACAAACCAGGGGTTTCGGGTAGTTGCAGCTCCAAACTCAGGGTTTTCGGATAGACCCGACAATTTTCCAGGGTTTCGGTTCTCTAGGTAAAGCCTAAACCCCAATCCCTTAACCCTGCGAGCTGAGATCTTGGCATAGGATGCATCCACCTGGCATTCGGCTCATTGATCAACAGCTGTGAAATGGATCAACATAGCTTGGCTTGTCAGAGCTTGGCCGAAACTGGCAAATGAGCTGCAACTCCGTTTGCTGATTGCATTTTCTTGAGCGCCGCCACAAAGCACATGTCAAAATTTTTCACTCATGGACCCTGCACGAAGTTCACGCACTTTGCATGGCTGCCGAAATCCAAGCCTTCGCAATTGGAAAATAGGGCAAGTGCAGTGACGGCGTGTCCGGCAACAGGAGCTCATTGCAGTGCCACTTGCTCAGAACATCCCAAGAGCCAGGGTCAATCTTGCCATTCACAAACATGAGCAAGAACCTTGAGGGCGCTTAACTTGCCAAGGTATGTAAATCACGCATCACTCTCCCTGGAGTACTTATCAACCTTGCTTTACAACGCAGACCTTGGCTGGCGCTGATTCAGGAGGCTCTGTAGCTTCATCTGCTCACCCTCCTGCCCAAGGCCTGGAAGATCAAGAGATCACACTGTGCCACCTGGTCCGTAGGCTTGCCCTTCAAGCAATAATTAGTACATGCCATTGTGCGACTCATGGCAGAGCCTGCTCATGATCTCTGTAACAGGGCTGGCATCAGCAACAACAATCCCGGAAACTGACAGCGCTTGCTGCATCTCCCTCTGCAGCATGGCAGCCACATTCGCACCCTCCGGAATGTAAGTCACAATGACGCGGGAAGCTTTAGTGACTTTGTCCTTTCGTTCTCTTGATAAGCCCGCATTAAACATCACAGCAAAATGCAACCCCCTAACCACCACTACATTAAGTGATGCCTAGGCTCCGAGGTTGCCATGCTTCAACCTCCAGGCCACTACAAGCTTGGTCTTGCCAATACGCTGATCCAAAAATCCCACACAAAGAGATGCCCACGTGTCACGCCACTCAATGGCACCATCAAAAGGCTGAAGTCAGTCTAGCATTTCAAGTAGAATCAGGGCACTGATAAACAGAAATTGTGCAGCTGCAGCGCAAGTCAGGCGCCTCCATGTAGGTGATCCTCAAACCTCAGAACAAGGCAGTTTGGTTCTACCACCCGATCAGACATGAGCATTGTCTGATGTAGGCTGATCTGGCTTGGCTAATCGTTTCTTGCAGCACACTGCAGCGACATGCCTGGCGGCTGAGTGATACCAAATGCAACAACTCAGCACACGTGTGTGGGCCGGCCATACCTGAGAGCACAACAGACTTCGACAGTAAAGTCACTGAATACCGTGGTTTTCGGAAAATTAATCAGTCTGAGCCAGCGCAGCCCAGGCAGGCCAGGAAATATGAGCACCAGCTTCTCATGAGCCAACAGTCACGAGAGTGATTTCACTCATTTCCCCCAGTCAGAATCCTCATCATCTGCCGGCAAACTACTCTCTAAGAGATTTGGCTTCAGATCGGAAACTTTGGCGGGGAACTTGCACACGAAGCCTCTGTCACAGGCGCAGGGCTCAGCGCTGCCAAGGAAGGCTCGGGTGTGGTTTTCTCAGCATCAAGGCTGGAGCTCACGGACTTGGATTTCTTCAAGTAGCGGGAGCTCGTGTAGCCATCTCGGCAATTCAGGATGGGTTCCTTCACAATGTTGAGGCGGATGCCAGCTCGGATACTGTCTGCATGAACCTGCTTTGCCACAACGCCGGTGTACTGGCAAGAGTCCCGGCAGCAAGCATGGGCGAGAGCATCAGCTCCCGGCGCCAAATCAATGACCTCTCTGTTCTTGCCGCCCTCCAATGTCCCAAACAAATTCAGGAGCTCCCTGCCCAAGACCTCAGGCGAACCCTGACCCTGACCCCTACCTAACCGAACCCTCACCCCTGTCTAAACCGTAAACCCTTGGGCCGCCTCTTCGTGATCTCGTCGTCGCCCGGCAGCGGCAGGAAGAGCTTTAGGGTTTAGGGTTTAGGGGTTTAGGGTTTAGCGTCGGGCGTAGGGGTTAGTAAGGTTTAGGGTTTAGGGTCGGGGCTTAGGGGTTAGAAGTAGGGTTCAGGGTTTAGGGTCGGGGCTAAAGGTCGGGGCCCAGGGGATATAAGGGTTTAGGCTAAGGGCTGGGGGACTATAAGGGTTTAATGGTGTTATTACTGATTTATTGTTATTAATAGTATTAGCTATTATGTTACTATCGCCAATATTCATAAAAATGTAAAGTTTAGCTCAACAAGGGCAAGGTTTGGAATTTTTGGAACTTCCAAAACTCGAGGAGCATAGGTCTGGCTGTGTTGGAATTTTTGGCATTCTTTGAATTTTTAGAATTTTTGTGACTTTGGAATTTTTGAAAGTTTTGTGATTTTCTAATCCATTTTCAACCAAAATGTTGGTCCTGGGGGGGCTAGCATATATATATATATGTATACCCATTACGGTAACTTAATTTAAAGTCCCTTAACAGCAACCCAACTTATCATCAACAATGATCCAGTCATGTAATGCGGCCAGGCTCAGCCGCTCCGACCCAGCCAAATCTACGATTTGAACCTGGAAGATAGGCGAGTTTGGGGAGTGGGGTGTAAGGCTCAGGGTGTAGAATTTAGGGCTTACCTAGACCCTCCAATGTAGTTCCTTTTTGGGTTTGGTATGGTTTTTTGGTTAGGATTCTTATTAGGACTACCAAAAAGGTACTACATTGGAGGGTCTAGGTAGGATATAAGGAATCAGGGCAAAGAGCGAAGATTTACCCTTAAGGTTCGGGATTGAGGGCTCTGGGGTTTAAAGAAACGGTTTCAAGTTCTTAGTAACCCTAAACCGTAAACTCGACGCATAGTCGGCATAGCTGGTGTCAAGGCATCGTATTACTCTAGAATTACCCTCAACAAACTCCAGCTAAAGATGCTTCAGCAGGTTTGCCTTAAACCCTAAACCTAGGGCTCAGGGCCAGCCCGGGAGAAGTACAGACAAAAAGCACGAGATGCTAAACACACAAATATAACATATTAGGGCAAGCTCTCCCCTGAAACAACTTAGAACCACATAAGAGGGGGCCTACACAGACCGTGATCCGATTTAAAGAAGGGCTAGATGGGATTCCATGAAAGTTTTTATGGGGAAGGGAATCGCAGCTCAGCATAATCTCTTCCTTACCCACGCAGGATGAAGCATATAAATCAGGTCTGCTTACCTTCCCTCACCAAACAAAAAAGGAACATCCCATAGCTTCCTTTTGAAGGGCATTGGCCTATCTAGGACATTTTTAGAAATCCGTATTGATTTGCTGGGGCGTAGCGGGCCCTACGTAGAGATTTTGGGCTAAACGAGAAGCCGCTTTCCCCGACCAGCCATGCTTTGCCTAGCAAACATCCTCCCCAAGACCATCCCACGAATTTTAGATTCAACGGTTTAGGGTTTAGAGTCTGTAGAGGGTCTAGGGTGTAGGTTGGGTCCATATTAGGGGTCCCATTAAGGGCTATATAGAACCCTATTATAGTTGTTACTGAGGGGGAAAAATCCCCAAGGTGTAGGTTTTGTGTCCACTTCTGATCCACTCCGCTTAAAGACCTCGTGAGGTCCTAAACCCTAAACCCTAAACCCTAAACGCCTCTCAGGCCAGGTTCGGGGGCGGATTGAGGCGTTTGGGATAATGGAACCTAAAACGGAAACTACTATTAAGGTGGACCCCCCACCCAGTAATAGTGACTATAATGGATAATAAGGATTATGTTAGGGCCCTCTTATATTCCTACTATACCACTATTACAGGGTGGGGGGTCCTCCTAAACTATATTATAGTAGGGTTATATAGGGATAATGGAAGAGAAAAGGGAAACTGCAAGATGTCAAGCTAGAAAGCTTCTCCAGGAATTCTGCTTCCTTACGAGGCGAGGGCTCTTTTCTCATGCCAATGTAAACCCTAGACCCTAAACCCCAAACTAAGTTCCCCAGTAACCCATTCATAATAAGGGTACTTTTTCCTAATATTCAGCTTTAATAAGGAGACCCCAAAACAAAAAAGGAAAAAGGGAACTACTGGGGAACCCAGCAAAGGTTCTTCAACAATGACCCACACATGACCCCAAATCCCACACCTTCCTCGCACTCCTTAGCCCGAGCTGCGAAATGGATCCCAAACTACATATGAGCTGTAGTCTAAACTACGTAAAGCGGTTTATATAGGGGATTATATAGGGTTTAGGGTCTGAACTCCTTAGAGGAGGTAATATAGGGGACTATATATAGGAAAGCATTATAGGGGTTATTAGGGATACTAGGGGTTCAGGCTATGGCTCATATACTTGTGCAATCAACCTAGAACGTCCTTGAAGGCTATACCGTCATCCCTAGACCACTCAGGCCCTGAATTTCTGAGGGCACCGCTCTTTTTAAAAAGTTGCTGGGACGTTGGTCTTAGGTTTGAGGGTTTAGGGTTTAGGCTTCCATTGTATGCCCCAAAAGCTTGCCATCTGTCAAAGCCCCCAGCCCCAACATTTTGGAAACCCGAAGCTTAAGCTGCGCATGTACCCCCGAAGAATCCAGGAGACGCCCCCTAATTCTTGATTCCGAGCCAAACACTTCAACCCTAGACCCTGAGCCCTACACTTATCCCCCTCATTAAGCCACAAACCAAGTCCCGCTGACCCTCCAAGTAGATACGATACTCCATTAAAAAATCTTGAGCGCCGAATCCCAAAACCTGTATCCAACGCTCTAACTCAACCCTGAGCCTTACCATTCAACCCCCTAAAAACCCATAACTCCCATAAAGCCCTAAACCCTAAACCCTAAACCCCTAAACCCTAATCAAGTTGCAAGAGGCGCCTTGGAGCTGCGAATCGTCTGAGTGCTTGGATCCGAGGCCTTCCAAAGTTCAGTTTTAACGTATTAGGGTTTAGGGTTTAGGGTTTCCGAGCTTGTCTTGGGGTTATATGGGGAATAATGGAAAAGAAAATGGAAACTACTATAGTATATTGGGGCTATATAGGAATAATGGAAAAGAAAATGGAAACCCTAGGTAATTTGAGGGATGGAGTTTACGGTTTGGAGCGTAGGGTGTAGGCTTCAGAGTCTAGGATTTACTGTTGAGGTTTTGGGATTTAATTCTCAGAGCTTGGGGTCCCAGTTGCACAAATGTGGGTCCCATGATGTATAACCCCAATATAACCCCGAGATACCCCTAATATAACCCAATATAACCCTAACATAACCCCAATATGACCCAATATAACCCCAATATGACCCAAATATAATTTAATAGAACATTACTATAACCCCAATATAACCCTAACATAACCCCCAATAGGGACTATTTGCAGGACCAGTTTGGGGACCGCAGCATTCAAGCAGAGCGACAATCGCCAGCCTGGGGCTACTAAAGCCCGTTCCAATGCGCTTCTGAGCACAATCGCCCTCAGACCAAAATAGACAAGAAAATGGAAAGTATAGGGTCTATATAGGGATTATAGGGTCTATATAGGAATTTTGGGATCTATATAGGGATTATAAGGTATATATTGGGGTTATAATTCTTATATGTTGTCAAATCCAAGCCCGGCAGGATATGGCTCTTGCAGTACTACGGTGGATACTAGAAATCCTGCATGACCCCAGGTACCCTAAACCTTGGGAACAATGGTACTACAGTACACTAAGGTCATGCAAGATTTTTACTACTAACAGTAACTTCCTTGGGGACGCTGCATGGCCGCCAAAGCTTTCAAGGCACGACTACTTCATTTAGGAAGTTTACAGGGCTGTGGAATTTCTAGCCTTCCGGGGCTCATGTGATAAATGGATTTGCGGAACCCCAGCCCCCCAACATAAGGACCCTATGGCTATCATGTGATGGCCATGGGCTCCTAATTTTTGGGGGTTGGGGCACCAAAATCATTTTCTTATCGCGGTCTCGAAACTGTGGGTTAGGAGCAAGCTCCGGGCTGCTGTTCCAAGCAACATGTTTAGGGTTTGGGGTTTAGGGTCTAAGGGTTTAGGGTTTTAGGATTTAGGGTTTAGGGGGCTTGGGGGATCCAAGTCTATAGGAATAAGGATTTAAGGTTATAGGTATCATCCACTTTGGGCCCAGGACTCGATAAAAAGTATCTAGAATTCAATTACTTCGTTGACAGGTTGGAAATACTTAGCAACTGGATCTAAGGCTGATGGGGGTTCATTATACGTATACTTCCTCACGTTGCTAAGGCCAACTGCCCCGCCAAGTAACCCCAGGGTGTCATGGCCGAAATTGTCATCACTGCCTTTTCTGCCAAGCTTGTGTCCAGCAATGCATTTTCTCCAATGCTGTCTAAGAGTCCAGCTCAAATAGCATATGCTTTGGCCACAAAGGTGCTTGTATGTAGATTGGTTTAGGGTTTAGGGTTTAGGGTTTAGGGTTTAGGTAAGAACCTGCTACTTGGTGCCTGGACCCTGAGTGCTAGATTGCGAGCTGCTGGCTGGATTCCACAGCAAGCATCCGCAAAGTAATTCACTACCATGCGCAGGGCGCTGCGTGTGAAGGATCTGTACACTTGAGCTACAGTCTAAACTCCTAGTATCCCCTTTAATGAACCCTATAATACTCGATTATGTAACCCCCTAGATAACCCCACTTAAGGAGTTTTTAGACTATAGCTCATATTTCAGGGCGTTGCAATTACTGAAAAGCTGAGAGATGTTGGTCACAGAGCTGGGGACCTTGACAGTCTCCAAGGCACTACAGGAGTGGAAGGCTCCCTTCCCGATGCGGTCCACTGTTTCTGGAATCTCCACATATCTCAAGGAACTGCAGTAGCTGAACGCGTGCTTCGCAATGCTGCTAATGGAGTTGGGGATCTCGATCGTCTTCAACAACTTGCACGATGAGAAGGCTTTCTCCTCAATTCGGGTCACGGAGTTGGGGATGTTGACGATCTGCAAGGCACTGCAGGAGTCGAAGGCTTCATTTTCAATACTGGTCACCAATTCTGGAATCTCAACCTCTTTGAGAGAATAGCAGCTTTTGAAAGCTTCTGATCCAATGCTGGTCACCGTGCTGGGGATTATGATGCTCTCCAAGGCACTACAGGAGTGGAAGGCTCCCCTTTGAATGCAGGTCACCGACTCAGGGATCTCCACGTCCTTCAAAGCTCTGCAACCGCTGAAGGCATAAGCCCCAATGCTGGTCACCGAATTGGGGATCTTAATGATCTCCAGAGCACTGCATGAGATGAAGGTGCCGGTTTCAATGCTGACCACCGATTCGGGTATGTCAACTCGCTTCAGGGAACAGCAGCTAGTGAATGCACATGGCCCAATGCTGCTCACCAGGTTGGGGATCTTGATGCTCTCCAACAGCTTACATGAGCTGAAGGCCGAGGTTTCGATTCTGGTCACCGATTTGGGGACCTCCACGCGTTTCAAGGAATAGCAGCAATCAAACGCTTCGGGTCCAATGCCGGTCACAGTGTTGGGGATGTCGACTTCCCTCAACTTGTGACAGCCCTTAAAGGCCCGTGGCTCAACCTTGGTTGTACCCAACGGGATCTTCACGAAAATCAGCTCGCTTGTGTTGACGCCTACCTGCGAAGAGGTTTCGATGACATGCTTCATCCGGACCATCGTCAATTCCAGAGGTTCCCAGACTTTGCTGTCAGGCTTCAGGATTTCTGCAGTCCCAGTTACAAGCCGTGCGCTATAACCCTCCGGCAATCTAAATTCTTTATTGCAAATGATTGCGGCAATCTTTGTGCCAGGCTCGACCATAATACGCTTGGACAAGCCATCCAAACCTTAGCGCGTACCAGAGCTTGCAGGGTCAGGGCATTCAGCAACTGGGCTACGGTTTTTTTAGTGTCACATTTGGGGGCTAGAGGTATATGTGCTAAGACTTGCTGAGTCCCCCGAACCCTCGAAGTAAACCTTTAAACCCTAATCCTCTGAACCCTAAACCTTCCAGACTAAGGCGCGCTAATTCAGGGATACGTTCTGCTAGGGGTGGTTCCGGGTAGGGTTTAAGGTTTTAGGGTCCCTGCTTGGTGACCTAAATACTTTGGGCCGTACTATAAAAGGGGTTACAGGATGATTCCAGGGATCCCCCGTGGTTTCGGGTCTAGGGTTTAGGGTCTAGAGTTTAAGGTTTAGGGTTTAGGGTTCAGGGTTTGGGGTTTAGGGTTCAGGGTTTGGGGTTTAGGGTCCAGGGTTTGGGGTTCAGGAATTATATGGAAATAATGAAGGGTAAAATAAACTGGAAAATGAAATGGAAACTGGGCTTATGTACGGGCATTGTAGGAGATCATGCAATGTCGGGGCGTGGAGAATTACCTCCGTTTGAAATACCCTATACTAGAGTTTTACAGGCCATGTGGGACCATAAGATTGGCAACTAACTTAAGCTTCTGCATCAAATAGGCAATATGTTGAGAACTCCGAAGAGTTCAAACTGTACATGACGCTAAATTTAAGGTTTAGGGTTGTGTAGATTTGGTCGCCAAGGGCCTGTGATGTCAACCGGAAGGGCAGCACTTGCCATGGCGGCAGCTAGGAATGCCGACGATTGCCGAACCCCACAAATTTGATAGCTTGACATACCCCAGCCAACATCCTACAATCTTGAAGCAGCACATAGATGGAGTATAATATGTTGTAGTAGATTACAGCAGAATATGGTAGGTTATAGTATATTATAGTATCCTACAATCTTGAAACAGCACATAGGGGTCCTTTCAAAAAACAACACCTTGATTAAGAACGGCCAGGCGGAGTACAAATTGATGATTTCAAAACACGACTACGGTCACCTTTGCAGTGCAGGGAGGATGTAAATAAAGGTCCAGGGTACTGGGCATCTGCCACCAGCTAAATAGAAAACGAACAGCTACGTCTTCATGCCAAGTCCAAGCGATTCAAGTAGCGCAAACGGGAATACCCCCAGTAAATTGAAGTGCAGCCGCAAAGTCAGGATCCCAAGCATTCTAGGGTGTAGGGCTTAGGTTTTCCTACAAACCAAACTCCGTCAAGGAATCCCAATGCCCCTCAATTGCGGCTTCTGTTTTCCAAGCAACGTTGCCATATTGCATCAGTGGTATCACATCCGAGATCCAAGGCATCATCCGCGTAGACTGCGCTAATACAAACACGGACCCTCAAAAGGGCCGTGCTCTTTTCAGGGGTGCCTATATGGAGGTTTCCATAAATAACTCCCTTTTTCGACCATCGTTGGTACATGGCAGTTTTCATAAATGGAAGGCTTTAATGCGGAATCCACTACACTCCCCGATTCCTTACCACAGAGGCTCCCAAATTTGCCACTAGCTCTGGCAAGCCCCATGTTGCATCATTCAGCATTTACCCGAGACAGATCGCATCATACGCTGTACCCCTTGAATCACCTGAAACCAAATGCGAAACCTTAAAAAAGCTTTTTGATCGGCTGTGGTCATTTTCAAGCTTCGTTTTTGGAATATTGTGCCAGTCACTGCTTGTCTAGAGGAGGGCACAATTCGGGTTCTCACTGACAACTCGCACTCCTGGATTTCAGAATTACACCCCGCAAGGCTGCAAGGCGCCCGCTCCCTTTGCGACACCAACCCGTCACGGCAAGGGAGGCCTCAATGAAGATGGTGACGATACAATGGGAACCTGGGAGATTCGGGATACTTTAAGGGGATCTAGTGGTTTTTATTGGCCCTTTCAGGCGTCTGAGCGTATACCAATATCCACGGACAAGTCCTAGTTGTAGGTGGAGACAGGGGAAGATGCGGAAGATGCGCAGAGGTAGCAGGGGTAGTTTCTTTGAACGGTTTAGGAAAAAGACTGCCACCTGGGCCTCCCAAATGCTCATAAAAGCGGGCGTCGTCCCCAAAACAAGGGTCGCATGGGCCTGAGTACCTGGGAGGTCCCGGTAGGTTGAGGGTCGAAGGGAGCATGAAGCTCACACATGAATTTCATACTTTCTCGAAATCTGTACTGCAATTGCTGTTAACTAATGACCCAGCCCCAGATCATTGGGAGTTTGGACAATTTGGGATCAGTATACTATAATATACTACAATATGTGAAAATATACTACAAAACATTATACTATAATATACTAAAATCTACTGTAATGTATCTTTGGTCTAATAAAGTATAGTATAGTATAGAATAGTATACTCTTATATGTAGGGATGTTCAAAGCAAGGCAAAGCCTCTCGTGATTGGCCTGCGCGATATGTCATGTAAGAAACTTGACCGTAGTATCGACAATACTATGCTAGGGTTTAGGGTTTAGGGCTTATAGGACATTTTCCCCACTATGTTAGTAGCGAAGAGCGTTTTACAGCGAAGTGTGGGATTTAGGGTTTAGGGCTTAGGGTAAACGCAAATAGTATCACATAGTGGCAAAAGGTGCCAAATCAAGTCCCCGAAAGTCTTGACCAACTTCTCACACGTTTTGCTATCCCCTTATTCTCAACTAAGAACCGGTAGATGATTCTGGACTTCAGTTGAGCGACAAATCTTTCAAGACAGGCGCGGTCTCAACTTTGAGGGTTTAGGGTTACCTCTTGAATTCCCCAGCCTCCTACCTCAATAAAATTCCTGACGCTGGAACAAGGCCTCAAGGTGATTCTATAGGGTCTGCCTTGAACTGAAATATAGCCAAGCATATATGAAATATGACCCATCAGTCGGAAAAACCTCCTTGTGGACAAAGTTCATGTCTGACCAGCAACTGATTCTCTTACTTATTGGTGCTGGAAAGGGAGTGGGGGAGTAGATATCGGAACCTGAATACCACTATGGGGTTCATAAGGATAGCTCGAAGGACTCCCCCACTCCCCCTCACCGGCAGGTCTTAGATGTCATCCCCCCACAAGCGCGTACGTTGCTAACTCCTGTATCGAGTATGTGGGGACTGCACGCATGCGTTTTTGAAGGACTGAATGGTGGCCAGCTCTCAAATGGGGATGTGTAGGGACAGGGAAAGGGACGATGTTATTGTTGAGGGCTTAGGATTTAGTGTTTTTCAGCTTGGTTTTTCAAAACATCCTTCGAGAGGCTGCCAAAGGGCAGTGCCGCTACATGGGGTACAAAAGCTACATATGGGTTGTTCACTGCAGGAAAACAGGACTTTGTGATCATGGAGTGTGTGCTAGTTCAACTCATATGAGCTATAGTCTATAAACTCCTAGTATCCCCCTTAATACCCCCTATAGTAGTCCCCTATATAATCCCCTATAATAACCCCCTTTTAGGAGTTTAGACTATAGCTCATATGTCTGCAGTTGGCCACTGACAAGGGGAACCTCAAAAGCCAGTGACCACGGAGGACATGGGCCCCCAGAAACTGACAATATAACCCCTAGGGGATTATTACAGCGGATGTTAAGGGGGATACTAGGGGTTTAGGCTTTAACCCTTATAATCCCCTGGATAATCCCAGCTTCCATTTCATTTTTCATGTTCTTTTCCATTTGATTCTCCATTATTGGGGTAATATTGGGTACCATATGATTATTTTGAAGACAGCAACGCCCACCTGAGCTTCCTTCTACTTGCCACAAATACCTGGACCCTCAAAAGTATGTAAAGTAATGGCCTTTATGGCTCTTATTTTGGGTTTAGGGCTATAATTTTACATACTTTTGGGGTTTAGGTACTCCTCTCCAACCCACTCACACCACTACGTTGTATCTGAAGGACTGAAGCGTTTAATCCAGTCTGCGCACGCAACAAAGAGGTGGTCCCCTGCGTAGACCTTTGTGTTTGAATACCCCGGCACCCTAACCCCATAGGACCCCATACATCAAACCGTGAAGCCCAAAACGTGAAACAGTGAAACCTAAATCCCAAACCCCAGAACCTTCAGGCTTGTGTAAAGTAAAACGACTGCACGCCTACAAATCTACGCCCCAAGCGGGAAGAACTCAGGTTACAACCCCTATATGGCCTTGTATAGTCCCTATATTACCATGTATTGATCTAAGCTTCCAGCGGGAAGAGTTCAGGTTGTGAGGGGTCTCTGCAACTGTGCGATGCGTGTCCTCGGCAGTAATAAAGTCAGCCATCCCTTACCAACTAACCACCAGTCAATCTTTAGACTCCTCGTGTCAACTTGGACAAAGCACATGGTATCTCTGTAGCATCATGGTCATGGTGGCGCTGGTGATGGCGGTGGTCATGGTGGTTGTGCTGGTGGTTGTGCTTGTAGCTGAGCTGCTGGTTGTGCTGGTTATGCTGCTGGTGCTGGTGGTGCTGGTGTTGGTGGTGGCAGCGGCGTGGCAGGATTGCGGTGCCGGTGCCAGCGCAGGGCCAGGGGCAGGGCGGTGTCGTCGGCTGCGGCGATGGTAAGGGTAATCTTCATGGGAGTAGCAGCACCAAAAGCAGCAGTCGCGCAAAGAAACAAGGCGGCCGATAACTATAGAAGTGAGGCGTCTAAAGATGTGAAAGTGCTGGTGACAGCACAGTAGATGACGGTAACTGCAAATGCATACAAGCCCACAACACAACATTCACAAAAGGCTGCCCTGCGTAGACTTAGACACTTAGACTCAAGGCACTACTTCGTCTAGTCTCCTAGGACACGGTACTGAGCCCACAAGGCTCAAAACTATGTTGGTGCATCAAAACCTGATATGAATTCCGGATTGGCGTCCATCAACACCCTCTGCAAATTCATTAATCACATGAGCTATGGTCTAAACTCCTCGTATCCCCCTTGAAAACCCCTAGAAGACTCACCTGTATCATCTCATAAATAACAACCTTTAAGGACTTTAGACCCCTAAACCCTACACCCTAAGCCCTGTATAACCCGCTTGAAGGAGTGTAGACTATAGCTCACATACAGTCCCAAATGTTGCTACTCCCACTTAACGGAGGTTGGCCGAGCCATCTTTTGCAGACATGACAACCTCTAGGAAGCAACACCCAAACAATTTCCTACTGTTTCCTAATAGGGGTTTAGGGTTTAGGGCCAGCAGGGAATGGGGGAACATATTATATAGAGATTCCTTCTATTCCCTACCACCAGCCAGTAAGATTTTTTCCATGGTGCTTGTAACTGTTGCTGGGATATATGCGTAGGGGTTCGGGTCGCCAGCCCAAAGCCCTAACCACCCTCAACCACCCCGACCCTTCCCTAAACCCTAAATCCCAACAAAAGTGGCACAACTGCACAACTTCTAGGAACAGGAACCTGAATTCTTTCTCCCTTCTGCAGCTGAGCTCCAAGCCCCCAAGAAGTACTGATGAAGACCCTCTTCCTGTCAAGATGGCTGCTAGCCAGCAAGGTGCTAACGTCGAAGGACACTGGCTGTAAGAAGAGTACTTGGAGGGTCAGGGGGACTTAGTAAGTGGGTTAATAAGCGGGATAAATAGGGTTACCATATGGGTTATAGGGGTTATTAACCTACTTCCTAAGTCCCCCTGACCCTCCAAGTAGTTGTGGTGACGGCAGCTGCAGACCAATGATCACTTCTCATTTCAGAACTCCAAACTGAGCAGTGGTAACGAGAGCCATGTAGACGGTTGCCAAGTTCAGACAACTTGGGGTGCTCCGTTTGTACGCAGGGCTGCGATCCTGCGGCTTTGGCACAGAAAGCTTTTAGGCACGACTTCGGGCTCGAAAACCTTGTGTAATTTCTGATGTCAGGCATGGTGGGGCTGGGGGAAACTTGCGAACTCTCCTACATAGCATGGGCTCGGCTTGCAGCATCAAAACGGATATCGAAACCAGAAGCACCGAGTCCCAGCCAGCTGCGCTCCAGAAAAATATTGGTCGCTCGATCAGACGTCGGAATATTTACTACCTACTGCAATCGCAGCGAAGCACGTGCCTTGACTGTTGCCAGAGGCCGCCTGATTTAACTATCCGAAACTAGAGTGATGCTCCGATTGAGTGATGCTCCAGGTTAGCCGAATAAGGGTCCAAGCGCTCAATAGTCATATACCTGCTCAGAGCATGTACTACAACGAATATTCTCCAATCCTAAGTACTCAACTACTGCGCGCTCGGCCCCTTAGGCTTAAGTGAATCGCGCCGCAACCTGAAACCCTGCTTCCCGTTCCCTGGCCCCAGCCCCCAATCTTGCAACGGAAGAAAAAAGGCAGCAGCAGACTATGGCATTTTTTATTAAGAGCTCATTGGCAGCGAGAATTATCTCACCGTTCATACTTCGCAGAACCTAGCTTGAGTTTACGCTTATAGTCGGACTTGCGCGTCCAAGCGGTCTAAACCTCCCAAACCCGCGGCAATCTGTAAGCTGAATGAACCTTGCTTTCAGGTGACTGCAGGGTTCTGACAGGATGGGGCTACTATCCGGCCAGCCCCAAAACCGGTTTGAGATCTTTTTGCTGTACACCATACCGTGATTATATCAGGGATGCAGGGCCAAAAGACTGGCAAGTATTTAGGCTTTTACCTCAGCTGAAACACGAAAGCCCACATCCCAAACCCTTAATCTGTCTTTTGAAGCCCCAAGCCCCAGACCCCATACCCTTGACTGTCTTCTAAACTCTAGGGATCCAAGTATACAAATCATACCTGGCCCTCAAATCTGTAAATATTACCTACCTTGGGCTATTTGGATCTCTAGAGAAGTAGCTTCGCAACGAGCCATAGTCTAAACTCCTAGTATCCCCCTGAATAACAACTGTAATACTCCCCTATGTATTCCCCTATTTAACCCCCTTTAAGGATTCTAGAGCCTAACTTAAACCCCGAACCCTAAATACAGTATATACATTTTTCTTTACCCTATACAACCCCTTTAAGGAGTTTAGACTATAGCTCCCATGCGGGTAGGATGCAGAAATCATGGTTTTCCCTACTACCCCCCGTAGGTTCCCCCGTTAACAGCCTTATTTTAACTTAATTGCCCTTAAATAACCTTGATTACGGGGCCCCCACCGCAGGCCTCAGACGCGATGGCAACTCGCTTCGCGCCTGACCAGTGCAGGGTTCAGAGTTTTAGGGTTTACTTGGGGGTCCCGGGGGACTTAGTAGGTTCATAACCCCTATAACCCATATAGAAGCCCTACTTATCCCCCTTACTAAACCACTTACTAAGTCCCTGACCCTCCAAGTACCACCATGGGCTATTAGACCCTAAGATTCCTTATTAGGACCCTATTAAAGGTAGATTAAGGTACCCTTAGGGTCTAATAGCCCATAGTGGTAAGGCTTTAGGATTTGGGATTTTGCAGCTTTGAGGTTCAGAGTTGCAGGGTCTACAGGTTGTAGGGTTAAGCTGCCATGGTACAGGGTTTAGGGTTTAGGGTTTAGGGTACAGACTCTCAAACTTGGGTTTAGGAACCCAAGAAACAACTTCAAGGATGGTAGTAATGGTCTTAATAGTCACAAGAATAATAGATAGAATGGTAATGACAATAATAATACTGGTAATAGTAGTAATGCCCAGCCAGGGTTGAGGAATCCAAAAAGGTTCAAGTTTACAGTGTAAGAGCCGCCCACTTGTGCTGAAAGTGCTGGGTAGAACGAGGCTTCCCATGAGTTCCCCAGCTCATTTCACAAAAAAGAAGGCCCGCAGGCACCCCGGCGATGTATGGGGACTACAATGGTTGTTATATATATGTATACACCTAGATATGTGCACGAATAATAATGATAACAGAGATTCAAAAAGACCGCAGGCTACTGAAAGGGATCATAGGGCTGTCATAGGGGTGGCTATTAAGGACTCTATGCGGCAGAATTCGAGATTAATCCCTAAAACCTTTTAAAACACGTTTGAGGCCCTTTTGAAACACAAAACCCACGTAAACAGCAACCCACATAAAAAGCAAGCCAGGGCTCCCGACTGAGCATCTAGAACGTGAATCCTACACACTGTGTTCTAGGATCAATACTAAGCTTAATCCTAAAGTAAATATCAGTTGTAGTAGTACGAATGGAGAGCAACAGTTTGGGTATAGGGGTAGGGCTTTGGATTGAGGATTTAGGCTTTCTGGCTAAGTGCTTGTGATTCAGGATCTAGGGTTAAGGGGTGAGACCGGATCTGGGAACCTGGGAGCTTTGGTGATTATCATTTGAGTATGTATAGTCCCCCTTAAGTAAACAGAATATGGGGACCTCATTATATACCCAAAGCCATATTCTATCTACTCAAGAGGAACTATGAGTTTCCGGGGTACGTCTATGATTCTTGTGTGGTTGGACCCTTGAGGGTCTACAAGGAATCCTCAAACATTCACGACAAGCTGGTATTGCTTGGCAGCGAGCAGGGCTTAGTCGAGTGTAGGACTAATAGTTGAATAAGTACTACCAGAATGGAACTCTTGTGGATCTGTGGGAGCGTTCTGGTAAGTCCGCATGGCTCCTCAACGGACTTCTCGCTCGACGTGAAAATTGAGTTGTCTTGCTACCGATTTCCGACTGTAAACCTTGAATGGTAGTGCAGCGTGAACACATGAAAAGCAGCAAACCTCCCAAAAAACCTACATTCATTCGAGTCCATGGTCAGATGACCTGCATCTTCGCAAGCCGAGAAGCATACACTTTCAATCTTTAAGCATCAACCCTTACACCCCAAACCCTCTGCCAACTGGCAGCAGAAGCAAATTTTGGATGCCACCGCCTCTGACAAGGCTTGAGACTCAATCTAGAAGCCAGCACGACGCAGATTCTTGAAAGGCACCCAGCATCTCCTACGTAGCTTTGTGAGTTTGCTTGAAACCAGGTGGGCATACCTCGACACAACAGCAAGTGTACCCTACAAGACAAGTAGAAGTTTACGACCGGCATGTAACTTAAGTTGAAACAGAATATCTAGAAACCAGGGGGACTGATCCGTGGCATTTTGTACCCAATTAAGCCGGAGACTTCCAGAAAGCTCACAGGTACCTCAAAACTAAAACTTGAACACCTTTTTGAGGCATTGGTTACGAGGTATTCCTCCATCAAAGAAGTTTGGGTCGCTTGGGCAGTCTTTCTGTTGAAATACCTGAAATACCTGAAATGCCTTGGCTCTGTGCTCAGGGCCTGAGGCCCTCTGGGCAAAGTCTACCCTACGGGAAAATGAGGGGACCCTTCCAGAAACTGAAAATGTGGATTTTTCTAAGAGGTTTAAAGTTCAGGCCCCCAAGGGGCCATTTAGAACTCCCATGTCGCGGTTTCTGGAAACAGGGCTACTTTTGCAGTGAGAGATATAGAAATCGTAGCATTTGAAGTAACATGAGAACGGGGAGTAGAAGTTACGGTGTCTTGTCCGTGACATATGCCTGATATGTATGACTGCAATGCTCCCACATTCCAAGCAATACAGCTTGCACTACTAGATTGTCCACTAACATACAGGAAGGATGAAAAGCAAGGGATGGCTGCTTCTTAGAACAAAGTCGTAGGCCACTCTTTCTCCGTGAAGCTTTCACAGAAAAGAGCCGAAACCTACGATCCCCAGTAACCTGGCAACAAAAACAGGCCACTTGTGTAGTGTACCCTAAGTCTACAAGGAACCAGAGGGCGGCCTACGGCAGATGACTCAAACCGTCCTGGTCCCCTCACAATCCCTCAGACAGGAAGGCTGGAGGGCAGTCAGCTAAGATTACATTCGGGCCCAGGGTGGTGACGGCCGTACAGCGTGCACACTAGGGTGCATGAAGCCGCAAGGGAACAGATGTTGTCTTGCGCACCCCTCAACCCTAAATAGTAGTTTCCATGTTATTTTCCATATCCCAAAATAACCCCAATGTTACCTCAATGGGTACCTATATCACCTAAACCTATCATGATCCAACAAATATGTAGGGTGCTAGGATTTTCGGTGTTTCTGTCTACCCAGGAGCTCCTAAACAGGCTCCTACTTGAATTTGTGTTGTGTTTGCCAAGAAGTGGAACTGAAATTTATACAAGTATATATGAGGGTTATATAGGGATAATGGAAAAGAAAACTATTTTGGGGCTTAATTAGGGTTTAGGGCTACAATAGAGCCTGGGCACGTCACAGAGGCTCATATATATATATATATCATGAAGTAGGGCAGTGGGAGCGGGGAAGTAATACTTTCAGAGCGCATAGAAACCAGATTACACGCGATTTGTTGGGTTGCTGCTGCTGAACTTAAGTGAAATTTCTATAATGGGGACACCCTATTATGAATTGCATACCCATCTCGTGGTAACTTGACTTGAATTCCTTAATAGCAACCCAGTTTGTTGCTTTGATGCGGGATTACTTGATGGAGAAGAGCCCTTGTGAGAAGGAATGCATACTGCTCGGGATGAAGAAATAAAAGCTTTCCGCATGCAGACCCAAACCTGTGAAGCATATGACGAAAAAGCCAGACAGTAGCGCAATGCACACATCGTGCGGTCAGGAATGCAAATCAGAATACCAATATGTAGTCTCACCATTCTCATGCAGGGTGCAAGTAATCCTATGGCTGCAAGTCCACAGCAGTTACATACCTTTATGGGGTCTAAAGATTGCAGAAAGTCCTAGGCCTCCAACTCTGTACTGTACATGTTACGTGCTTTGAGGGCTGCAGTCTGCAAAATCAAAAAACTTCTTGGAGGCCAAAGGCGATCGGCCTGAAGAAGCTGTTGGGATACAGGGCTAGCTCTAAGCGAGTGTATCTGAGCAAATTATAACACTTCACAAATGTCCTGATTGAAAAGCCCTTTTGGATAACGTCCCAATAGTGACAATTAATTAGGGGTGAGCTCCTTCGAGATTTATCATTTGCCCAGATTGTTTAGGGGCCATTGTAAGTTTCAGAGCTCGTGACTATCAGCGGGCTATTTAATGGTCAGTCTGTGGATTTCTCATCGTTCTGGCGAGTTCTTGTGGAAGCCACAAACCTTGGACCCTTGACCATCGAAGTTCCCAGCCTACGTCCGTCACATATCCCTGGGTAGCATGCTCTTATTCAACGATTGGAAAGTGCCAAAACTGGCAAATTCGTATTTGGTTAGGCTTGCGTGGGCTCGGCAGACCCAGTTTTGGCACATGCCCACCTCACGTAGGCAGAGCAACGAAAGTGTTGCATTCAGTACCCTCAAAGACGCAGCAGCTCAACGCATACGAATCTATCTAATGCAAGGGCCTCAGGTATACAACGAACCTAGGACCGTGATCTTGGTCATGATTTGGGCTCGTAAACTAGTTGGGATTCAGTTGCGGGGTTGACATACATACATAAGCTCGTGAGATCCTAGGAGCACTGAAGAGTTTCCAGTTAGAGTACTGAGTACTCTAGTGACTCTTTCGGACTGTAGAGGAGCTCTCTCTTTTTGAGTGCCGATACGCCATGGTCATATGAGCTACAGCTATAGTGTAAACTCCTAGTATCTCCCTCAATAACCCATATAATACTCCCCTATATAACCCTCTTTCAGGAGTTTAGCCTCTAGCTCCTGTGTACGCACGCAGAAACCTTGCTGCGGACCCAACCGCTCCAGGGTTTAGGATTGTTTCGGGTCCCCCAAGAAAAATATTCCCCCTAATAGATAAAGGTACTACATTGATACTGTTGATACTAAAAATCCTGCATGACCTTAATGTACTATAGTACCATAATTCTCAATGTATAAGGCACCTAGGGTCATGCAGGATTTTTGGTATCCACCGTAGTATTGATTTTTCACGCTTGAAGGAGTTTTTGCTAGGGTGAGGGGATGAAGATTAGTCCCCTTCCCAAAGCCGCCCTGAAGATCCATGTTTCAATCTCACGTCCGTATATCGTCTATACTCTAAACTCCAAGTATACCCCTTAAGAACTACCTTAATACTCTGCAATATAGTTCCCTATATAACACCCTGGAGGGAGTTTCGACTGTAGCTCACGTGGTGTATTCACCATCATGGGTGTTTTATGCTAGGGAGAACGATTCTCAAGCTAATCCTTGCGAGGCATCACCCTAGGTTGGGAAACTAGCTAATCAGTGCTTGGATTGTTTAGGGTTTAGCGTTTAGGGTTTAGATGCCAAAAGGGCAGGACAAATTTCTGGTTAATTGCATGATGATGCCCAGTGTCCGCTGAAATCGTTGTCCGTGCTTTGCGATGCTAGTACTGCAAAGCCCGGATATGCCTTGTTGCTACTGTAGCCTTGCTACTATTACGGCTAATTAGTCCACGTGCCGAAGTCAGCGGTACCTCCAGTTGCTACTTGGGCTAGCCCTAGCCACAAATCCTAAACTGCTGATCTGATGCTACTGCGTCTTCGAGCGATGTTCTGCCACCAT
The DNA here is from genome assembly GCA_905231905.1 of Symbiodinium pilosum. Lineage (NCBI taxonomy): Eukaryota > Dinophyceae > Suessiales > Symbiodiniaceae > Symbiodinium > Symbiodinium pilosum. Next base: position 56,720 of record CAJNIZ010015247.1, read on the forward strand.
GAGCATCTCGGGTTATCCGCCGCTACACCCAGATGACTGTCCAGCACGCTCAAGGAAGAAACTGCGACAGCAAGTAGAACCTAAGTGGCTGTATTGCAGATCACTAAATACATATATACGTAGATGGACATGTAGATAGATAGCCATTCAGAGAGGTACGATAGGATATCACCTGGTTGTAATTTGTTTTTGGGCTTTCCTTTATGAGAAAAGGAACCACGATGCTTCCAGGGCTAGAACAGCGTGTAACACTTAGCCAACAGAGGGACCAGGGCACCACGGCAGATGTTGAAAAGATCTCTACAAGCTAATGCAGGTTTCTCTCAGCCTCCCTCAGCCTCCTGCCTATCCTGGAGAAGCTTCCCGTGTAAGATTTCCAAATCATTCAGCCCAAGCCCTAAACCAATTGATACGATAATTCTATGAATGGAGGAAGTCTTGCACCACTTTATTTCCCCCCCTGATTGGCCTTTGGAGCCCTTCGAAAGACATTTGGATAGGGGGTCCTTCTGAAACCAACGAGGGAAGAAGATTTGAATGTCCCCAGTACCCGAACCTGAAACTCTAAACCCTATGAAACCCTACAGGGAGCCCAGGTGGCGAATGATTCTCGGAGCCCTGAGCGTAACCACCCAAGCGTTTTCGAATAGTAGGCAATACAGGAGATGTATATATCTATATATTACGATTCTCATGGCTGCTGACAGGCATCCGGGTTGCATTGGGGCCAAGATCTAGAAACTTCAAGGCCAGAGTGTCTTTTCATGGATTGGCAGGTTTAGGGTTTGGAGTTGCGATGTTCTAGCCTGACAGTTGCCTACTATGCCATTTTCCCAGGTTTTTTTGAGGTACCCAAATTATACCACAACCATACAAGGAATGTAGGACATCATCAAGGAAAACGTGGATTGCGCCGATTCGCACACTGACCTTTTTGGTGCATTAAACCCTCCACCCTATAGAAACCCATTACAGGTGGGCTGTTTACGGGTGGGTAGTATCTCGTTTCCATGTTCTTTTCCATTATCCCTACTTAGCCTCATATTAAAGCCCCATAGGATACCCTATGTTATAACCCTATATTATATCCCTATGTTATCCACATGTGTTATACAGGGCTACTTCACTCCCACAAGGTACAGGGCGCTCATGGAAGTCCCGATAAGAGTACAATGGAATTTATACATACACTTTAAGGTTTTGTGCTATGGAGGCTACACACCGCCCCTGTTTTTGTTGTCTACCCTCAACCAAATTCTGCAAAGCAAGTGCTTGTTGCTGTAACCCCCTTAGACCTATAGTGACAATTACGACTTGAATGGTTCTTTGTGGCAATACTATAATGTTTAAAACCCTAAACCCTGAACCCTTAAAGCGAATTCCTAAAGGGATAGGAGGTCGAGGGTCTTTACGCTGGGCTTGGGGACTGACAGACAAAGTCTTGACTCCGGTACTGCAGGCGTCTAGGGTTTGCGCGGTTTGGGGTTTAGGGTTTAGGAAAAATTGTGGTACTTAGGGTACATTGGGCCTATATAGGAAATAATGGAGAATCAAATGGAAAAGAATGTGGAAAATGAAATGGAAGCTGTGCTTGCATGGGCGATTCTAGGGGATTTTGTAATGTAGGGGCCCAAAGGATTAGCAATGTCATTTTGATGTCTATCTAAGGTACCCCGCACGATAATCACACAAGGCACGTAGGACCATATATAGGTAGTTATTTAGGCCCCTACTTATATTTATTGTCTTCAGTTGGTTTAGGCCTTAAGGTTTAGGATTTAGCTTTAGGGTCTGGGGTCAGGGGCCTGAAAGCCAACTAGGCATGAAAAGGACGAAGCCTTTGTAAGCGAAATTGGTTTATGCAGGGACCTAAACAATTGGAATAGGGAGGTGGGGTGCGTTGCACTAGATTTTAAAGCTTAGGACTTAGAGCCAAGTTACACTCCCCAAACAGACGTTCAATCCCATATGAGCTACCGTCTAAACACCCCTCTTAATACCTATTATAGTAATCCCCCAAATGAGCCCCTTTAAAGAGTTTAGATTATAGCTCAATGGGCCAGGGCCAAGGGTCATCTCTTAAGAATAGATGGGGGGGGGGGTTCCAGAAATTAGGGGTTCCTTAATGGGGCTCAATAGGATGAGGAATTTAGGGGTTTTGGGTTTAGGGTACCGTATTTGGATGTCTACAAGGGGTACATAGGGAACTCCATGGTTGGAAAACACCCCATCTGCGTTTTGTGGGAAAGTAGTTTTCTGCCCTGAACTCTACATCCTGCACCTCCCGTCTGGGACCCCAAACCCTAAAACCCTAAGACCTAATCCCCCTGCCCTAAACCCTAATCCTGATACCCTCTAGACACTGCTCATTATATCCTAGACCCTGCCATTCTACGAAAAGCAAAGCTCTGACACAAGGGCAGCATGCACTCTTCCCCGATTTGAGAGATAAGCAGGGCGCATGAGCCTTTGTCTAAACTCCTAGTATCCCCCTTAATAACCCCTATCGTAGTCCCCTATATAATCCCCTACATAACCCCCTTTAAGGAGTTTAGACTACAGGGCACATGGCGTCCAAGGCAGCCTTGGTAGCGTTGGTTGACAGCCAAAGAGGCAACCTTAGCAGGAGGCTCCTGCAGGACATTACTTGTTATGATTATACCTCATGTATGTGAGGATTAGATAGGGATAACTTAGGAGGACCCCGCTGTAATAGCGATATAATTGAGATATAATAGGACCCCAGCATAATCCTTATTATCCTTATCAATCACTATTACAGGGCGGGGGATCCTCCTAAGATGGCTAACTGTACAAGTAAAGGCACCCAACAGTGTAAGGGTCCCTTGAAAGGCAGATTCCAGAAAACTCTGCCGGAGGAGGGGGTCCTTGTGTTGATGTAGTGGGTTGCTGTTAAGGAATTTAGTTTGAGTTACCATAATGGGTATGTATATATATATAGAGTAAATAATAGGGTCTCTCCAATATAGTAACTTAGACTCAGCTTCTTAACAGCAGCCCGGTATAGGGGACGAGGCTTTAGCTGCGCATACCACCTTCATTGTGCAGAGATATGAAAGTTTACTTAAAGTAGGACTTACGGATTTCAGGGCTTAGGGTTAAGGGTTAGGGTTACCATACTGGAGGATCAAATGTAACTCGAAACTGAAAATGAAATGGACACTGGCGCCAATATGGGGCTTAGGTCAAGGACGTTCAACTAAGCCGCCATAGGAAGGGAACATCTTGTTTACCAGATATCTAGATTCTACAGCAACCCATGTGTGGCTGGTAGTTCTTCAAAACGCCCCTCAGATATCATATAATCTTAAGGGGGACCTCTAGAATTCCTCGTACTTCCCTACTCCCTAAACCATATAACCCAAGGGATCCTTGGGGCCGTTTTAAGGTTTTGGGCTTAACTTCTGGAGTACAAGGCGTAACACAGACACCCTCAGCACCAGCTGACGTGCCGGAAGCCGGGGTTTAGGGTTTAGCGTTGAAGGTTTAGGGTTCGTAGGGGCCTGACCACCACAACAGATTGTGGTGCTTCCTTTCCCTGCTACCCACCGGTAAGCTAAACTGAGAAATCCTCCCTGTAAGGATTTCTCGATTCCGCATAAGGTACAAGAAATAACCTAATTGCATTCCTGGTTATATGCCCGTGTGGATCCCCAGTTAAGGCCTCCGTACAGTTGAGGCCTCATAATGTATTACTAGGTATAAGAGTAATAATAATAGTAATAATAGTACTAATAGTAATAGTAATAGTAATCAGAGTGGTAGTAGTAGTAACAATAATACCAATAATGTTCAAACAGCAGTACCCGCGCTTCAGCTGGATCTTCATCACGCCCCCAAAATGACCGCAGAGTGCCACATGTTCAATCCCTCCCTCCACATATGAGCTATAGTCTAAACTCCTAAAAGGGGATTATATCGGGGATTATATAGGGGACTACCATAGGGGATATTAAGGGGGATACTAGGAGTTTAGACTATGGCTCATATGCATGAAGTGACAGATAGATGTGTAGACGCTCGAGCACGCGCCCAGCTGCCATTGCTATGCAAACCTCAGGGGCTAAATCAGGCAAAGCTACTATTGCCGTCGCAATGCAGCATGTGGACCATCAACCCGTTTAAGGTTCATTTAAGGTTCATTTAGCCCCAAAGGAAGGACGGGAAAGATTCGAATTCTCTTCGTCGCATGGATTGGCCACATTCTGATCGGATTTGGCATAGTTCCCGATGCTCTAATCTAAACCTCATTCTGCCAAGCACTCTCCTCCAAGCCCTATTTTAACAGTGGGGAAACACTGGAATGTAATATTCAGAACCAATCCGGGAAACCTCCCCACAACATTCCTTCGTGCGTCCTCCTGCCACTGAAGCCAAAGCTATGGGAGGTTAGAAGAGCAGAAGTAGCAGCAGTCGTAGCAGTAATAGCCGTACTCGTAGTCTAGTAGTCTTCAGGAGTGAGCCAAAGAAGGCACCTTTTTTTGCCCCCCCCCACCGCCCTGTTGTAGACTTTCGTCCTGGCCCTGTGTTTCAAAACGCCTCTGACGCGGTCTTGGGTAGAACACACAAGGTCATCAAAGGCTTGTCGCGAAGGGGGTTTGGCTCAGAACCAACCTTCCAGGGAACTTACTGCTTCCTAGTAAGGGATGTGGAAATATACTCTTAGGGATTACGTATATGGGGATCATATTCCCTTATTGTAGTCCCTACTGACAACCAGTAAGCAAACCTGTGCTACAGACCTTTGTCAAGGGAGGACCGTCTAAGGCCTGCTACAAGCCCAATGCTTTTGTAGCCGCTCCCACAAGGTATAATATAGTCGTACAGCAGTATGACAATACCCCAATATTACTACAGTATCTCAGAGAGATATAGGAGTACTGGTATCGTAGAAGATACCGGTATAAATAGTAGCATATAAGCATAGCAGTACTAACAGGAACAGTAGTACTGGCCGCCGCCGTCGCTGCAGCTGGAGGAGTGGGGTAGCAGCAGTAACAATGCTGAGGAGGATGAGTAGCAACCGCATCTGCAGGAATAGTAGCAGGAGGAGGCAGCAGCAGCAGCCGCAGAAGCAGTAGTCTTGCAGTTCCAACTAACTCTACCACAGGTGTTTTGCGGTTGAATATACTATGCCCTCAACCTGGGAACCGCAAAGACAAACTCCCAACACAGGATGCAACGGGGATGCGTTTAAACACGTTCCTTTGGCGATCCCCCCACCCACTGCTAGCACATGAGATGATAGAAATTGTATTCAAGCCCCTGTATGCCAATCTGGGTATACTGGGAAAATAGCAAAGAAAATGGACAGCAAAATTTAAGGTTTAGAGGTGAGCCTAGAAACCAATAAGGCCATAAACCGGAAACCGTTAACCCCTCTAAGTGGGTGGGGCGGATAGCCTGACATATTCCTCGGAATGGTTGCAACGGAAATCTGGGGCTTACAACAAAAAATTGCGCTCCTTTTGGGGAACTCTTTAGCATACAGTCCCCCTCAAATAGATAGATGATGGGGTATGTAGGGATCTCATTTTGGTTTTGGCGAATTCCAGGATCTATCTACTTAAGGGGGACTAGACGAAGGGGAGGTTAGAAAAGACAAGGTTAGGGTTTAGGGTCTGCAAGAAGAGTCGAAGTACTTTGGGGGATACCCCTGTTTTGGGAGACATCTTCCGCGAGCCATGATGCAAGCCCTAAACCCTGAACACTATACAGGATCTTCGGGCCCTAGAAATCTGTAGGGGTTCTATACTGGTAATCAAGATCACCCCTCTGATCATCTTGAGAAACTCCAATTCTTTGGACATCTTGAAATAAAGGATCACCACGGCTCTGTGCAACTTACTTTGATTTAGGCGACATCTGGGCATTCATCCGGTGAATATAAGGTAATGAATTGCCATTATTAAGGGAACCCAGTATATAACCAAATAGTTTAATCCTTATCGTTAGGACCCCCAGCAGGACCGCCCAAATTTGGGGAATCCCCATATTCATATTCATCTACGAAAGATGGCCATCAAAGCCAAGCGACATCACCCCGTCAGATACTAAAGGTTCATGGTTTAGGGTTTCGGATTCAGTCTGCATACCAAAGGCTTCTTTCTCGGCGAGTCGTGCAGGGAAGGGACGCCCAATCTTTAGCTTTAGCTTTGATGCGCTGTATGTTGAGGGCCCTGCAAGAAACGACATGGAGAATCACGTGGCCCTAGCAAGAAAGTTCATATTGACTGTACCTGGAGTTATTACTTATTACAGAGGTTGTACAGTATAGAAGCACTTGGCGAGTCTTGGGGCAAACAGATGTTCAACATGTCTTCGGCGCCTCACGCCTTCTGCCACAGAACAGCCAGTATTCCCACCGTCAAACTACTTACTGGGCCCTTTAGCTCCCAGAGAAACCTGGTCAGAAGCAGCCTAACTAAGCCCTGAACCCGAAATGGCCCTACGTAATCCTTAACTACATACCCCTAGATGACCCTTTTCAGACCCTAAATAACCCCGTATATGATCCCCATATGTCGCTATCTAATCCCTATAATCTCTTCATTCCAAAAAACCTCCGGATCCTCAGCTCTTGCTCTGGATCTGCGATGTCCGAATTACTTGCTGGTGCTTCAGGGGGAGTGGGGCAATGCATCCTTATTATTGGGAGTTGTACAGAATGTAAAGAGAGATATGTAAGGATATATAGGGAGGGATGTATAGGGATAAAAGGGTTCATGTAGGGTTCAGGGGCTTCGAATAATGGAGACCCAAATGGCAACCAAATCAAAAAACAAGTCAAAACCTGGGTTCTATATTGCTTCTATACAGGGTTTAGGAATTTGAGGGGGAGTGGGGATGTGGTTCCCATCATAATCCCTCTAGGATTCCCCAGAACAGTACCTCTAGTCCCCCGTAAGTAGATAGAATATGGCTTGGGGTATATTACAATAAGATCCCCATATACCCCATGTCCTATCAGGGGGACTATATGTCACCTGCCCCACTCCCCCTTAAGCACCAGTAAGGTTGAGGATAGCAGCGAGCCTATGCACACCCTCCCGCATCATCACGGTTAAAGGTTCAGGGTTTATCGCTTAGGGGTTTACCTGGTGTAAACTTTACCTAGGCTCCAGGGTAAACAAGCTAGCCAGAAAGAACTGCTCTGTACAATGCCTTCGGACCCATATAGCTTTCAGGATCATAGGTTTGGAGTTTCAGGGTGTGCTCGCTGGCCATCCTTATGAATTCTCTATTATGACAGATTTCGGAAACTGGAAGCACACGTCTCTCCCATCTTGCCACAGGTGCTCCTGGGCTCTCGGACTTGGCAAGTCAGGTTCAGGGTTTGGATCTACACCTTCTTGAAGTTCAGGGCCTAGGGAAAAGCGTCTGGTAATGGCAAAGAACATAAACACCAGCTGCATGGCAAGCGTTACCAGCATGAGCGCAGCTATCCTGAACCAAAAAGAGAACGGGACGACCTGAAATCCCGAGCCCCCCGAAACCCTGAACTCGTGCTTTGCTTAGGTCCTGAATCCATGAAACCCTATAGTCCCCCTTAAATAGATAGAATATGGCTTTGGGTATATTATACTAAAGATCCCATAAACCCCGTATTCTATCTACTTAAGGGGGACTATAACCCAAGAACTTACAGCCTGAACCCTAAACCCTCCACCACAGAGCCAAGACCTGTGTACAGCCAGGGCAGGGATCCTCTCGCGCAACTTCTGGGAATCTCCTCATGCGAGCGACCTTCGGGCATGGGATCTAGGGTGTAGTGCTTAAGGTAAGGTAGGGAGCTGGGATTTAGGGGTTTAGGGTCAGGGGGTTAATCTTGGGATTAGGCAGGGTCTCACTAGGACGAATTTTTGGAAGGCGTAGAGTCTAGGCATCCGCTGCTTTAGGGTTCAGCGGCTCAGGGTCTCAGTTTAACTTCCACGGACTGTCAGTAAGCAGAAATGAGACTAAGGCAAAACAAAATGCAAGCAAGCTTGCGACGGTCAAGCAGCCACAAAAACCCTAAATAGTAGTTTCCATGTTCTTTTCTATTATCCCTATATAATCGCAGTACATAACCACGATATACAATGTAGTAGATTCCATGTTCTTTTCCATTATCCCTAGTCAATGTTATCCATGGTTGTGGCGGTGACTGCTGCGATAACAAACATTGCAACATGGCAAAAGTAGCTGCTGACAAAGGGAAGTCATGGAAACTACTAAATAGTATATTGGGGTTCTATCTTGGGGTAATAGAAGGATAATGGAAAAGAAAACAGAAACTACTTTTCAGGGTTGAGGTAGTGATCAGCCGGGAAGGCGATAGCTCTAGCAGCAAAAAGGCTCATCATACCAATCATTCTTCCAATTACAATTCGCAAGCATGCTCTATCAACTGCTCACAAGGCCACCATGCAGTCCCATTCCGAAATCCTATTGCCTTACTGCCCAAGTCACTGCTACTTTCTAGAGGCTCCCGTGCACTGGCTTATCGCTGGACAGAATGCCTATTCCCTATCCCATTCCCTATCCCGTCCATTCCCATACACATGCTACGTCATCCCGCCAGTGTCTGCGCACGCCCTGGGACAACATCACTGAGAACGGAATGCTCCGGGCATTCTTTGGGGCCAGCAGTGTGAACATGTGTCATGGGCCCGGGGACGAGCTCAGTGCCGAGGAGGGCAAAGTGGATAGAAGCCCCCTGCCCGTCCCCCTTAATTCTTATGTATTAGATAGTCCAATCTCCAAAGCCCTCACCCCAAACGCTGAACCAAAAACTCTTTATGATGCTCTATACGCCCCTGCGTACCCCTAGTATTCTTACACATCTCTACTGTTGACGGAGAAAATCTTGCCCACCCTCTATAGCCCTAATACTTGCAATTACAGTACTTCGGGGGGTACTAAGTGGTGCAAGAGTTCCTCCATCCACACTAAATCCTAAACCCTAAACCCTAGATCCAAAACCCTAGTTCCTAGACCCTAAACCCTAAACAGTAGCTTCCATTTCTTCATCAATTTTCTCATGTCATCCCTCAACTACCTCATTAGAAGCCGAGTCTCGCCAGCTGCCTCCGCGTCTCGTGCAACTGCTTCTCAGGCGTGTCCATGGACTGCAAGGACTTTGGGGGGTTTAGGGCTTGGGGTTTGGAGGTTGTGGTTTTGAGTATTTTCTATTTTGGCACCCTAAACCCTAAACCCTAAACCTTGATGGATTTTGGGTTGGACGTTGGGGCTGAATGTTTGGGGGTTGGGGTTTCGGGCTTGAGGTTTTGGGGTTTGGGGTTTAGGGTTTGGGGCTTAGCGTTTAGGGCTTAGGCCTTAGTCAACCCTGATCCTAAAACCCGAAACCCTCATCTCTGAACCCTGTATACTGTATACTTTGAGATCCAGAGTCAGTGGGCTAGAAGTACAGCTACTAAGAAAGTTATAATAACCCTGGACATCTAAGGGTTAAGGTATTTCGGGTTTTAGGATATGGTACTTTCCCAAAATAGGGGGACCCCAATATAGACCCAAATATACTATAGTTCTGATTGTAGGGACCCCCAAAAAGGTACCCCTGATGTTGGGAAACCTAGGTTTGGAGGTTCTGAATTTTGGTAAGTAGGCTTCGGGTCTGGGCTGGAGGCTTGTGTAAGACCCGTTTTCAGGATGTGCCCTCTTTGGGAGCCCTTCTTCAAGGAGCCCTACCATTGTCCCAGTAGAAGCCCTGAAACCTAAGCCCTAAACCGTTCGGAGCGAGGCTTGACAATTGCCCGCTCCGGGAGTGGAAGGCAGCTACGATCCAGAAGTCTCTGTGGGTCACTGCAATACATATGGGTAGTTCTCAAAAATATGGGCCATTTTGGCTAAAAGATTATATTACGGCATCTAATATTTAGGGGTATCAAAATGGGTATCCATCTTATAGCACTTGGGTGCATATATGGCGGTTATTGAAGCAACTGTTCGGCAAGCGCTTAGAATCTCTGGCCGCGAGAAGGCAGTTAGGTCAAGGCCAGTACCATCCTGGTTCTTGCCATTGCCAGTAAATGTAGCCTTGTAGTGCTTGAATTTGTCGATGTAGGTGTAGGACCTGGAACTCCAGTGGACGGCTTCGTCCTTCTGAACTCAGCATCCAATTCCAGGTCAAGCAGCCGCCGCTGGATATTGGCCTGCCATGGAGTTGGCGCGTCCTGCTGAGTTAGCGAGGCTGCGCAGCTCGCTTGTGTCCCCTAATGTGCGCTATAGTAATATAGTATATTGGGGTTATATAGGAATAATGGAAAAGAAAATGGAAACTACTACAGTATATTGAGGTTATATAGGGATGTCTAAACAATGCCTTCGCTGCTTCCTCAAGCCTCCAGATTCCACTGTTCAACCATAATCTATCCTAGCCTAAGCCCTCAACCCGAACTCTCACCCTCACGGACCCCGTAAACCCTAGCTGGACCCTACATCCTAACTCCAAGGAAATTTACTATAATATACTGTAATCTACTTCAATATAATATACTATAATATAGTATAGTATACTAAAATATAATATATCATACTATAATACATGATACTATAATATAGTTTACTATACTATGATATAATATATTATACTATAATATAATAAAAAAAAATAGTATAATGTACATGTCAGGTTGTAGTGGTTCAGCATGTGATGGTTTAGGGATCTCGGGGTTTGGGAGGCTCAGGGCTTGGTCGGGCATAGGAGTTCATGGCTAAGGGCCTTTGAAGGTGAAATCCATGGGAAAACCCAAACCCTAAAACCCCCCACCCTAGATAGCCTATACCATATAAACCCTAAACTCCAAACCCTAAAACCCCAGACCCTAAAACCCTAAACCCCAAACCCTAAACCCCAAACCCTAAAACCCAAACCCTAAAACCCCAAACCCTAGAACCCCAAACCCCAAACCCTAAAACCCCAAACCCGAAACCCTGAACCCTATATCCTTATATCCCTCACCTTAAGAATGTCGGCTCTGGGCGGTTCGAGAGTAAGGGTTACAGAAGAGCCCTGGTGCAACTTCCGGCAGCCGCGCCTGCAGCCTCTTTGTAACATAAATGGAGTTGCCCAAAATTAGGGGTATTTTCTTTTGGGGGTCCCCATAATAAGGAATATAAAACATTAGGGCCTATTTCGGGGTCTCCCTATTTTGGGAAACTACCAAATCAGGAAAAGCGCCTACTAGGACCCTGTCGTACTCAAGCTTGCAACACTTCCGCCTCGTGTAGGCGCGCAGCTGCCTGTGGAGTTTGGAAGGGGGACATGGGTGAGAGAGACTACTTCAAAACCCTAAACCCCAAACAGCCCTAAACCCTAAACCCTAGCCCTAAACCAGGATGATGCTGAGGGACTGTCTGGGCATAACCACCCCTCCATTCCCCAAAACTAGGTTGCTGTTAAGGAGGTTGAATCAAGCTACCACAATATGGGCATTATATAGTACATAACCGGCTTTCCTTATTCCAGTAACTTAACTTAAGCTCCTTACAGCAACTCAGACTAAGCATGAGGAAGAAAAGAACAATGGGCTTCAGATTGAAGGGTCTGTAGGATCCCAAGTGGTAGGGTTTAGGGTTTAGGTTAAGTGGTAGTTTCCCAAGATAGGGGGACCCCCATGTAGACACCAATATGCTATGGCCCTTATTTGTGGGGACCACCAAAAGAAGGTACCTCCAATTTTGAGAAACCCTAATCCCTATAAACCCTATATACTCCTAGTTTCCATGTCATATTCCATGTTGTTTTGTATTTCATTCTCCATCCCCAAACCCTAAAGTTCCAAAGGACGCTGTTGCGCATAAAGCTGTTTTCAGGTGCCTTTAGGTTTAGTGTTATAGTCCCCTTAAGTAGATAGAATATGGGGTATATGGGGATCTTAATATAATATACCCAAAGCCATATTCTATCTACTTAAGGGGGACTATAAGTTGGGGAGGGTGCACACGGGCCCCACAGGCTTGCGGAAGTTCAGGGTCCCATATGCAGGAAGTTCATTAGAACAGGGTTTTGGGGGCTTCACCACGCTTCTTCGATGCATTTGGCATTGGCCAGATTGCCTCTGAGGAGAGGTCGAGGCATACTTGGAGGTCCATTGTACTTATAACCTACTTAGTAACTGTAGTTATAACATAATTATAAGCCCCATAACTACAGTTACCCCATATATAATTGGGTTATAACTACAGTTAGTAAGTAGGTTATAAGTACCATGGACCTCCAAGTAGTGCAGAAGCTCACGCCGGGCTGCAGTTGTGTCTGGGTACGAGCTCGCATCAGCCAGGCGAAACTTTGATCCCTCCAGCACTGCCAAGATATATGACAAAAAGATGGCTTTGTGCGGGATACACTAAACCCGAAACCCTAAACCCTAAAACCTAAACCCTAGCCCATGGTATGCTTCCAAGGCCCCTTCATCCTAAGGAGCTTCAAACCTGAAAGATGATGGGGCTCATGCGACCCCAAAATAATATGGTCCTTATTATGGGGACCCCCAAAAAGGTGGGTTTAGGGTTTAGGGTTTAGGGTCTAATTTTGGGAAACCCCTGTATAAAAGGAGCATGAGGCAATAACATCGGCTATTCCTGAGGCTTGGACATTATACCCCGAAATCTTGGATACCGCGCCTCGGATACTACCATGAAAGTGTGAAGCCCTTAATGTATAGTCCCCCTTAAGTAGACAGAATATGGGGTACATGGGGATCTTAATATAATATACCCATAGCCATATTCTATCTACTTAAGGGGGACTATAGCCCCTGCTAAGGACTGTTACAACGCGGGAGCAGTACTCTATGGTAACCCTAGACTCGGTCGGTCATTATTAGATTGGAGGGGCTGTTCTTAATTTCTCAGAAATTTGGCTGACCCTGGCATTTCTAGGTTTGGAACTTACAGGTTGGTCATCACCAGGTTTGGGATTTAGGGTTTAGGGTTTAATGCCCCGAGAGTTTCTGGGTCTAATCACACAGCACAGTATCAGATTTTCCTGGGTTGCTGTTAAGGAGCTGAAATTAAGTTACTATGACAAGGTAAGAAAACACCTTCATTTACTATAGACCCAGATTGTGGTAACGTGATTTTAAGTTCCTTAGGAGCAGCCCGGTTTATGTTGGGGGTAGCTGCTTCAGGCTTCCAGTTGGGTTAAGGGTTTAGGGTTTGTTCATGGCAGGCAACATCCTTCGCTGTGATCTAACTTCTCACTGATCCCAAAACGGGAATTTCCACGAATTGGCGGGTCCCAAAATGAGAACTTCAATTATGGGGGCTGCGATGTCTAGCGTCTGGAAAACACCACATCTAAGCATTCGGAACCTACTGTCTGCTACGGCTACACGCACGCTGCTGCCAACCGCGCCCCCCACCGCAGGTACCCACGCTTTGGGGTTTACTTACTGGCTCTTAGCAGTGAATTTTGGAACATATGATAGAGCGGCTCTATGGGTGTTTCGCGTACCCTTTTTTGGGTGTCCCAATAATAAGGATTATAGAATTTGGGGATCTATATTGGGGTCCCCCTATTTTGGTAAACTATCATGTAGGGATTATACTCCTTTATTCCCTGCGGAGGACCACTAAATTTGGGGTGCAGGTCTTAGGGCTGAGCAACACCACACAGCTCCATTGAGATGCTCTTTTTTTGGCAGGCCAACCAGAGTTTTTGCGTGAATTGGCGCATACCTGCAGCTTTGAGAAAGGAACTGTAAGAGCAGGTATGAATAACTTGGCTCCCTTTTCAGATTGTTGAAGGATGTTCTGAAGTTGAGAGGAAGATTCTTTTCACCTAAAATTCTCCATTAAAGCCATGAATCCGGGAGCCATTCACCTCCCAACAGACAACACCCCAACACCCAAGACTTACTATGGGTTAGTAGGGAGTAAGTGAATATAATCCCTATATAGTCTTCTCTACTACCCCCAGTCTCTCTCTACTCCATAGCACAGATAGGTAGCAGCAAAAACACAAGCTCCAAAGCTGCCAGGGAGGCACGCTACGAAACAATCATGTTTCTGTGAAGATGCCCTAAACCCTAAACCCTGTACAAGGGACTGCACCATACTACCTGGCTATACGAGGAATGCCCAAACCTCAAAACGCTGTGACCGCCCCTGCCTGCTTGATCCTTTCTTGCTGCTCCGTGATGAACTTGAACTGGACATGTCCTCCGGGGCGTAGAGAATGTTGGGGCTATATTGGGGTAATATTGAGGTTATATTAGGGTTATATTTGAGTAATATTAGGGGCATATAGGGATTATGGAAAAATGGAAACTATAGGGATCATAGGGATCTTGCACCACGTAGATTCCCAAGTCTACGGTAATATCGAGAGGTATACGGTATAAAGGATGGTGAAAGATTCACTTCTTCCATGGTCTCAGTGTAACTTCACTTTAACCCCAAGTTCATGCCAATCCTCCTTTGCAACTCCTAAGCCCCTAAGCTCTAAATGCTATAGGTCCTAAGCCCCCAACGTCTTGACTTCGGAGCCCCTAAACCCTGAACCCTATTCTTATTGGCTACTTTGATATTGAACCAACCCCCAGACAGCTGGAGCAGCGAATATGCGAAACGGCACAAAGGCCCCAACGAGAGTAGCACACTTGGGCGGTTGTTCTAAATGATGGGGCCCGTTTGGGCACCTTGCATAGTAAAGAACAAGGCTCTTTCATTGCCCATGCTTGCGTGTGCCCGACGACGCAAAAATTCTGCTCAGTCGGTTTTGTATTCTGCGCCTTGGCCGCGGCCAAACAGCACAACCTGAACAAAAAGACTGACCTCCGCAGGATCGAGCACGTCCAGAAGAGCGAACGTCGTGCCAAGCTGACCTTCGATGGCCTTGTTGTTGGATCCTCGCGGGCCAAGAATTCGTCCGACAGCAGCCTCCGGCAGCTTGATAGAGCATTTCACCAAAGTCTCACAGCCTCGAGAGGAGGCGTGCAAAACAGCCGACTTAAAAAAGACCATAATGCTATAACAACTCCAATGCGTGGAATCTTACTTGAGGGCTTAGGGTCTAGGGTCCCGTTCTAAGTAAAGAACTGCTACGCAGGCTGTAATCGTAGTCGTCTTTCCTACTTATAGCCCCTTCCAGCTCCAAAAGGACCCCCCCAGTGCAGCTTGCTGAAGCAAATGTGTGGAAGATGCTGAAGGGTCCAGCAGCTTGAAAAAAGGACTGCTAAATAAAGAGGGTGCAATAAAAACTGTTCCGGGCACCCGAAACATCCTGCAACAATCACAGTATTCATCTTGCCACTTGGAAGATTGATAAAGCTGATCTTGGTTACCCAAACACCTTGCTAGAGAACCAGTAAAACCTTTGCACGGAGGGTGTACGCCTGCTCGCATAGCAGCTGGAAGCCTGGGCCGCGCAAATGCGATGCCGCCTTCCTGGCCTGCACCCTGGGTTAGATAAGGATTAGGATATATGGCGGCTAAATCAGCTACGGACCTAAATTAGGTTGGGGTGGACCTACATATAGGGGGTATAGGGGGAACTATGAATGAATATACTAGAACTGTAGTCCATGGGTCATACAGGACTGTAGGGATTGCATACGGATTGTGCATGGTGCCCCTAGAACAAACATCCATAAGGCTAACTTGAAAATGGCAGAAGTTGGTAAGGGGTGTAAAGCCAAAAGAAATATCGTGGTTGGACAACCTTAGGCGAAAAGAGCTGCGACAAGTCTCCAGCAACCCGCAAGGTTCCCAGTGTAGAATCCTAGATTGTTGTATTGTTCCTTGACAACCTCATTCTAGCACAGTACAATATAACTGTAGGCCCTATCTGGAGTCAATAGTCCCCTGGTACGCAGAAAAAAAGAAGCCTGTCCTTCGTTCCACCATTCTGGTGGGTCTTTCGTATGCCTTGGCTGCGTGGTATTCACTCGGGGCTAAGGGGGCTTCTCCATGGCATACTCCGCACCCCGAGGTCATGGCTACAAAATGGTAGCTTCCCGATATAGGGAAGCCAAGAGAGACTCTAAAGCACTATAATTCTTATTCTTGTGACGCCCAAAAGGTCCCCCAAAATTTGGGAGCTCAAACCCGAAACCCCATAGCCTGAACTTGAGCCCTATACGTGAGAGAAAACCTGGGATGTTGCTTCTAGAAACCCTCAAAGTATGTAGCATAATGGCTTCTTCTTCTGTTGCAAAGGCTTTGTGGCCACTATCTTACCTGCAAGGGCTTTTGTGCCACTATGTCACCTGGTCTCGAGGTCCAGGAAACTGTTTAGGCTCTACATGAGCTGTAGTCTAAACTCCTTAAAGAGGGTTGTATAGGGGGTAATAGAGTTAAGTACTGCAGGGATATTAAGGGGATACTAGGAGTTTAGACTACAGCTCAGATAGGGGTTTCCCAAAATCAGGGATACTTTTGAAAGGGTTATAGGGGTGACATAGGGGTACCTATAGCGATAAACTGTTTAGGCCCTACATCCATCTACCCGCAAACCTTAAACCCTAAACCCTAAACCCGAAACCCTCAATCCTAAACCCTAAACCCATCCCATCTTGTGCGTGCGGGGCGCGGTTCCGTGTGCGTCTCCTCGTCGTAGGGGATAAGGCCCAGCAACCGAAGATGCCTGTCTTATGACTACGTGGCACTTAGGACCCCTACCAAGGGTTAACCCTTAGGTATCTATAATACTTGGAGGTCCATTGTACTTATAACCTACTTAGTAACTGTAGTTATAACCCAATTATATCTTGGGGAACTGTAGTTATGGGGCGTATAATTAGGTTATAACTACAGTTACTAAGTAGTTTATAAGTACGATGGACCTCCAAGTAGGAGTATAGGGGAATCCCAAAGGGTTAAGGATCTAAGGCCCAAGCTAAGTCCCAAGGAGATGATAGGAACACAGGCCCGGCTAAAGGATATGTTTGGCTTGTATAGGTTTAGGGTTGAAGGTTTAGGGTTTATAGAGTTATATAGGTTATGTAGGGTTTTTATAGGTTTAGGGTTCAAGGTTCGGGTTTTTGGTTTGAGGGGTAGGGTTAAGGGTTAGGGGTTAGGGTTACGGTTTAGGTTTTTGGATTTTGCAGCTTAGGGTTCAGGCCATAGGGTTTCTCAGAATGGGGTGATCGTGGGGACATCTAGGGCTATGGGGGCTTGTAGCATGTCTTTAGTGACAAAATTGAAAGAAAACCATCTACTCCTCCATAGTTCCGGAAACGGGCAGTAAAGCGGTTTGGGGCTAGGGCGCAGCAAGCCCATTATCACCACTACATAATCGCAGTTTCCTTTCTCTTTTGCATTGTCATTTCCATGTGATTCTCCAGTATTTGGGGGTAATATCCCTAGACTCCAAACCCCAAACCATAAGCCCCCTCTACAGTACAGCAGCTCATGTGAATCTAGGCAGCGAGGACGGCTCATGAGGTTGAGAGAAGTTAGGGACCGCAACACCCCTAAATTGAAGAACATACCTTAACTCATAATACTGCTCATGCTTATAATAGGGATAGTAATAGTGACCGTAACGGTCCCAGTAATGGTAAACGCCCTAGTAGGGCTCTTAACAAAGTGAAAGCCAATTCCATTTGTGTGCCTTATGAAGCTCTTTACGTCACGAGGAGGTGAGGGCATACTGTTGTACATGTCTACAGAAGGCGCCATTATCTCTGTAGTTGGTTCCCGGGCTATTCGTAGTATGAGTTTGTATAAATTACAACTTGTCAAGGCTCAGGAACAAGAACCCATTCAAGAGGCAACGGTGTATTCAGGATTCATAAGTCAGCAAAACCTCACTAGAACAGTGCATGCGAATTCCCACTGCGGAGAGCACTTTCGTCGCAAAGCTAGCATCAAGAATAAGATCTTTTCCGAATCCGATGATTTACAGTGAACTTTCCTCAACAGCACTCCTAAACTCAATCTAGATACCTGTCTTCACCTGCTTTTTTGGGTAAGAACAAGCTCGTGCACAACTGGACTAAAACCAAAATTATTAGGTGATGAATGTTTAGATGGAAATGAATTATTCATGTTCATATTTACTCAATTAAATCTTCTTAGCAAAGTCTGTTAGTTTCTGGTGGTTTCTGAGAAGCCTTCAAACCCTAAACAGGGACTATACAGGGACTACCTCAGGGGTCCATTCCTCCACTCCCTACAAACCATCAGAACGTTTACTTACCGGCTCTTAGTACCGTAGTCTGCTTAGATAAAAAATACTGGGTTGGCCCCTAAAGCCCTTTGAAAAATGTTAGTATATAGGGTCCCTTATTAAAGCCATTAAGGAAAATATTGAATATTTCAGGGGCCTACCCAGAATAAAGAAAATATTTGAAATCATTCCTTAGGGTTATACTAGAATAAGAATGAAAAACAGCTGCTAAGGAGATTACAGAGTAGGGAATATGGGAATAAGTTCTCAAGGGACTTATTATATAAGTAGGTTAATAAACCCTATAGCCCATATACTAACCCTACTTATCCCCTTAATTAACCCACTTACTAAGTCCCCCTGACCCTCCAAGCAAGTCCAGCAAGTTTAGGGCCCGGGGTCTGCTGCAGGAAGTCCTGGTCCTTACACCCGAAAAGGAGAGATTTCTCTCTCACGGCCTGGACCCAAAAGCCTATCCGTGGCCCCTTTTACCAAGCGTCTGGTAGTGTCAACCCATTCACTACTGGGTATAACCCTCTAGTCGTACTTCACCCTAGGCAAATGAAGTTGAAGGGAAAACCCCTGGACTCTAGATGCTTGAACCCTTGACCCTGACTTCCTGCCCATCTGCAGCACCTGCCCGTGAGCAAGCCTCTCACTTTAACAGATCTCCCACAAAGCCCAAAACATCTGAGATGCACCCCCCACCCTCTAGTAGTGTATAACAGAAATAGAAGAGGGCAATCACCACTATCCCTTATAGTCACCCTTACCTGAAGAACACAATCCAGCTCCTGAGTTCTGGGACAGGTTTGGAGGTTTAGGGTTTCCGAAAGAATCTTCGTTTCAGCTCTAAGACCCACACCTCAAATCCTAAAAGAAAGCCCTAAAGCCTGAACCTAACCCTTAAACCCTAACCCTTCATCCTAGAACCTAGACCCCGAACCCTAGACCCCACTTTCCAAAATCCTAAAACACCTAGACCTCTAAGGGATTTGGAACGCTAGTAGAAATTATAAGTTCAGCTAAATAATATTCTTGGTAACAGAAATTAAAAAATATT
>CAJNIZ010015258.1:0-23739 GCA_905231905.1 Symbiodinium pilosum
ATACACAAAGGTCCGTGCCACATATGTATATATAACCCCCTTTAAGGAGTTTTAGACTATAATCCTAGGCACCAGCATTCCTTGCAGCTGCGAGCCTGCTTCTTCGCAAGGATCATCCTCGGCTCTTTGGCAGGTTGAGAATCAGGGGATTATAGGGGTTGTATAAGGGTTATATAGGGGTTATATAGAGATATAGGGGGATATATTGGGAGAATGGAAAAGAAAATGGAAACCCTAGGTCCCTTTTAAAGGGATATTTAGGGTTATATAGGGGTTATATTGTGGGGTATATAGGGATAATGGAAAAGAAAATGGATACTACTATTTAGGGTCTAAGGTTTAGGGATTAGGGTTTCCCCAAATTAGGGGTATCTTTTTGGGGATCCCCATAAGAATAGAGTGTAATGTTTAAGGTCTGAGGGTTTGGGGTCTAAAGTTTTGGGGGTTTAGGGTTTATAGGGTCCAGTGTTTAGGGTTTAGGGCTTAAGGCTGAATAGGGTCTACCTTAGGAGGACCCCCCACCCTGTAATAGTGGCTAGTAGGGATAATAAGGAATATACTAAGGTCCTATTATATTCCTATTCTACCACTATTACAGGGTGGGGAGTCCTCCTAAGGTTTACCTAAACCCTTAAAGTAGGTAAAAAATAGCCTTAAACCCATGATAACAGCCACAAAAGGCAACTATTTTACACTTTTGGGGTCCAGGTAGTGCTTACAGTCTCAGGGTTTGGGGTTTAAAGTTTTGGGGGTTTAGGGTTTATAGGGTCTAGTGTTTAGGGTCCGAGGGTTTGGGGTTTAGGGCTTAGGGGTTAAGGTTGAGAATAGGGTCTAGTGCTTAGGGTCCGAGGGTTTGGGGTTTTAAAAGTAGGCAAATATTTCAAATTAATTCTAAACCCAAACCTGAAAGCCTTAGCCCGGAAGCCAGAACCCTAAAGCCCGAACCCCAAAGCCTGAAGCCTGAAGACCGAACCCTAAAGCCTGAAAGCCCGCCTGAAGTAGATAGAACATGGGGTATATGGGGATCTTATTACAATGTACCCAAAGCCATATTCTATCTACTTAAGAGGGACTATAACCCTAAAGCCCAAGCCCTAAAGCCTAAACCCTACAGCCCGAAACCTGAAGCCCAAACCCTTAAGCCTGAACCCTAAAGCCTGGACACTATAGTCCGAACCGTAACGCCTGAACCCTAATGCGCCAAACCCTAAAGAAGCTTCTAAAGGCCAAACCCCAAAGCCTGAACCCATAGCCCGAACCCTAAAGGCCAAACCTTAAAGCCTGGCCCCAGGGAATTTCTTTGTGGATAAAGTCGATTTCTTCGTGGATAGGGTCAATTTCTTCGTGGAAAAGGTCAATTTAAGGTCCAGTTGTCTGCGTAAGGCCAGGGTCCTTCGCGGAAAATGCATGTTTTTGCCCATGGCCCTTTGACCTTATCCATGGATAAGATTGAAATTGAGCTTGTCCACGAATTCCAGAAGGTTCACATTTATATAAATATATGGTCATGTAGGGGTTAAGGGTTTAGGGTTTAAGGTTTAGGATTTAAGGCTTAAAGCTTAGGATTTGGGGTTTAGGCTTCGGGGTTTTAATCTGCAGTTTTAATATTGACGATTTAAGGTTTAGGGTTAAGGGTTTAAGGTTTAGGGTAAGAGCTTGCTGGGCACGGTAGCAGTGATGGGTAGGCTTCAGGGATCATGCCTTTTCGCTGTTGCATGCCAAGGGCAGCTATGGCCTGACTCTGGAAGGATGTGGAGGGCCGTCTTCTTCATCACCCACCCCATGCAGCCTGACTGTGGAAGGCTTGCTGCTCACTTAGGTCCATCTTGGTCAACAACGCTGGCTTATGGTACAGTACTTTCCCGAAATACGGGGACCTCAAGATGAACCCCCAAAGACTATAATCCTTATTGCGGGGACCCGAATAGGGGCCCCCCCTTATTTTGGGAAACCCCATACACCCTAAACCATCCATGAACCCCACACCCTAAGCCCTTGTTGTCAGCATCTTTATCCTGTTGCTTAAGGGAACCTAGAGGCCTCAAGGACCTGTCAAACTTTAGCCGAAAACCCTGAGAGCGCTCAGGAGGGCCTAGGAAGAGGGGGCATGCAAAAAACAAGACTATCCCAAAGAGGCCCCAGGCCCCAAACCTGAAACCCTAAGCCCTCAACCCTTAACTGCCCTTACGCATTTCTGCTGTTGAAGATTCAACGCACGCGCCGCGGAGCTCTTTGCCGTCGGCGGCATCTCTGGGGCTCCCCTTGACCGGAAGCAGGGCTGAACGGGGTTAGGTTTTAAGGTTTTAGGGTTTAGGGTTTTAGGGTTTTAGGGGCTTAGGGTTTTAGGGTTTTAGGGTGTAGGATTTTGGCGTTTAGGGTTTGGGGTGTCTAGGGTTTAGGGTCTAGGGTTTAGGGATACAAGGTTTAAGGTGTAGGCGAGGGTTTGATTAGCATCCCACAAATCTTGGAGAATGAGGTTGGGAGGTTGAAATGGAGGCTGGCTTTGGAGAGGGGAATGAACAGTTCAGCTTTATACGCGGTTTAGGGTTTGGGGTTCAGGGGCTTGGATTGAGGCTGCCAAAAAGGTCTTGTTAAGTGATGTGAATGCGATTTTTACTGCTTAGTAGGTTTCATCCAACTTCCTATGGTTGTCGTGCTCAGGTTCTTGTTCGTTGCAGGTTTGAGGGTTTACGAGTTTGGGTTTGGGTCTTTTGGTTTGTGGTAAGGACCCTCCCTTCGTGTCTCATAATCGGTCTGAATTCCTGGACATTGATACATACTTCTGATGACAAAGGCCTCGTAAACCTCACAACCGACAACCCTGAACAACCCACCCTAAAGCCTAATTCGTGTTCGCGTAGGGATTGAATCATGCCTCCCGACGCCATGTAGTCTAGGGTTGTCGAGGGTTCTAGGGCACAGGATTTTCAAAAAGTAACCTGCAACGAATGGTTCTTCTTACACACGTCTGAAAGTCTTTCAAGGGGAGCATGTGGTTGGAGAGTCTGACCCTACAGAACCAAGTAAATTCTAAACACTACACCTCCCAAGCATTGATCCGTCAACCGCAGGACGCCAGAAACCTAAAGCCTGAAACCCCGGACACTAAAACTCTCGTAAATCCCCTAAACACTAAACCCTGTAGGAAGGCCTTGAGAGGTGGAAGGACACCACTGCATAGGCTGTGGCGACACCATAAAGGCAGAAACCGCCTAAGTACAGTCTGCACCGCAACGGTTAACTAGGGTTTAGGGTTTAGGGCTTAAGGTTTAGCGCTTAAGGTCTTTTGAGTTTTTTTCAAACTGCTGGCCTTTGTCGGTCCAGGCTATTTGTCGATGTTTTTTTGTTCAGCCAGTTTCCCGGAACAGGAGCTTTTACAGAACCTAGGCATGAGAAATACATGGGGATTCTGGATGGCCCCTTTTTTTTTGGAGCATACATGACCTGTTGAGGGTCGAGCTGTCGTAATTATTCAATGTCCGAGCAATTTGGAGTACACGCGATAGGTAGTCAAAATCATGGTTTCCGTTTTCGAATACCCCTAAATAGTACCGGCTGTACTCTATCAGGGCCAAAACGAATGCCCTTAATCCTGAACCTAAACCCTAACTGCCCTAACCCCACAACCTACTATCTGTCTCTGCTCTAAGCTAGAAGCTCCCGACCCAGCGCAACATGTTGGCAGCATGTGAATACTACAGGGGCCTGAACAGTTGAATGCAAGAACTGATGAACAATCAAACGGGCATCGGTTTCCCGAACCATAAACCCTCAACCCCTAAACCCTGAGCCCTAAACCCTGAACTCCAACCAATAACCCTAATAAAGATGGGCTGAATCCCAACTGAAAGTTCAGAGCCTCAGGATGAGGTTTCAAGGTTGTTGACTTACGCTTTGGGGTTTTTGGTTGCGGTTTATTGTTTAAGGCTTTGGGGTTCCCAAACCCCAAGCAATAGACCTTAATCCTAAACCTTTGTTAATTGGGATTTACTGTTTAGGGTTTAATGTTTTAGGGTGCGGCATTTTTTGGTGAAGCCGAACCCTGTCCTTTGAGTCAGCGTTTAGGCTTTAGGGGTTTAGGTGTTTAGGCTTTTGGGTCGGGAACCCCAAGATCATGGTCCTCCGATCATCGTCAAGTCCTGTTGTTTGAGAACTTGGGCTTGCACATATCGCTTACTAGCATGTTTACCCCCTTGCCCGCCCTATTCCACATGCTGAATATGTCCCCTGTTGATATGTGTTTGTATATATATATATATATGTATGCACGGTCTCCTCTGCGCAATATCTAAGATCGGTTGGGCAGGTGCTTGATTTGTAGTATAAAGGGACGACTATTGCCATCATCACCCCACACCTCATTCATTGTAGTTGGTGCAAGTGTGCAAATTTTGGTTCAGGGTATACGGCCTCGGAATCCTGTCTTCACTGGGTTTGCAGTTGTGGATTAATTTCAAGAGGCCACGTAAGAATACATGGACATTGCCGGTGAAATACTGGGGTTCCTCTTCTGTGTTCTGCTAGCGGCATTCAGAGAAGCTTCACTACATAAAAGGGCCCGAGAACGATCATATAAACGTGTATAGTATAGTTCACCCCAAACCTTAAATTCTAAACCCCTAAGCCCTAATGAGCGGCCGGGGGCCCAACCAAAAGCTAACTAACGAACGGAATCCGAAGACACTACAAGCAGGCCGTTTTCTGTATGCAGCATCAATCTATAGAGGCCTTGGTCTTGATAGCTGGCTCCCGTGGTTCCTGCCGTTGCACTCATTTCAACCGCTATATCACCCCAGTTTCCATTTCATTTTCCATTTTCTTTTCCATTTGATTCTCCATTATTGGGGTAATATTGGGTACCATAGTATCCCCAAACACACAAAGGATCCGACCCACTTCAACCGGTGGGAGGCGCGTGGGTTTGTGGCTTTCACGCTCCAAGGTAAAAGCAGGCTGAAGCACGTCTTAATTCATGTACACTCTTAGGCGCTGAACAAAATACTTCAAGGGATGTTCTGAAATATCAAAAATCAGATTGGCAATCCATATTAGAGTGGTTGTGTTCCAAGATTTTAGAAGCTAGGGTTCAGGTGACGGTTGTAAGGTTTCGGGTGTACGATATCCGGCCAAGAATGAATATCGCGTCGGCAGTGCCCCAGCACGGATCCCAAAATCAAGCACAGCCGTGTCTGCCGCTGAAACGATGGTGTGGCAAAAGGCATTAGCCGAGCAGCATGCTTAGATGGGCTGTGCATTCGCCAGCTAGTTGCTTGCTTTAGTAGTTGTGGGTAGAAGACCCCTACAATCCAATGTACTACATGTACCAAAAAGCCAGCTAAATCTCTACCTTCCCAAAGCAGCACAGGAACTGAAAGCTTAATTGCAGCGGTCTAGTAACAATCAAACGTCATTGTCAGGGAAGTTCTAGTGTACGCGCCAACTGGCCAGCAAATGCCGAGCCCATCGAAGTGGAAGAGAAGCCCCGGCTGGCAACGTGCCAGTTGCTCTTGATAAAAGTTTCTGGAACGCCTTGGGGCCTGCGGCATTTACTGAAATTGCAACATCATGGTTTAGAATGAAGGGTTTCGAGGCTGGTTTAGAATGAAGGGTTTCGAGGCTACGGGTCAACTTTACCAAAATTAGCCCGAGCCCTAAGACGCCATGAAATAATTCGGGCAATTGAGGGACAGGTCTTTCCCTAGGCGGTTAAAACCCTAAAACCTAGAACCCTAAATCCCGAACCACCAAACCTGGGTTCAGGTGATGTGGCAAAGGGAACATGTACAGAAACAAGGCCCTGAGGTTTAGGGCCTAAACCGTAAACCCTACACGCTAAACCCAAAGGAACAGGCCGCAGATCCGGAACTAGCTCGTCGCGAGGCAATTATTGGACGTTCCAAAGTCATGCCCCCGTCTTCTTACTGGGGTTCAAGGTTTAGGCGTTTAGGGTATATATGTAAACCAAATATGGACTAATCCCGATATATTCCCTAAACCCTAAAACCACCCCTGGAATAACAAGTGTCCGCAACAATGCCTCCATGATAAGCTAAAAGAACCTTAGCCCCTAAACCCCGAAAAATTATCAGGGTGTGTGTGTGTGTGTGTGATAATTCTCGCGGAGGGACATACCTCCTCTTCGGCTACCCTCAATGCAGATCCAGAATTATGCGCACTCACCAACATTCCGAAGTACTCCCATGTACTCCTACGTATGCCGTTTAGGGTGACGGGCGTAGTGGCGAGATCGACTTATCTAGATCCTTCTTGGGTCATGGACCTCACTTCCAACTTGAGATTCTTACTGGTTTTTTTCCGGTAATAATGGTTACAATTAGACCTTCTTCCCAATGATGGCCCACTCATGGGGGTCCTGACTTCGGTCCATAGCCGCCTAAAAGACCGGATCAAACAACATTCAGTGGTGGAAGGGTCTTAGCGGCTTCCAAACCTAAGTATCCAAGCATAACTCGGGCTCCAAGTATTTAGGGCTTAGGGAGTGGAGTAGTTTGATCCAGCTCTATTGTTTGCCGTGCATGCGTCTATTTGCGCACGCTGCAACACCCGCACGGAAACGGGTTCCTGGGTGTTCATGGCAAGACATTTAGAAAGTTTTCAAAGAAGGAACAGATTGTTATGTCTCAAGACAGGGCTCTCCCTAATGTAAACCCTGATTAATAACCCCCCCCTTATAATGGAGATCCTAAAATAAGGCCCTTAAAAGCACAGGGTTTATTAATCATGGGTCTACATTAGTCTCCCACCCAAGTGCGGGGATCCAGGGACCTAAATTTGCTACACACACCCTGCAGAAGGGAATGTCTTCTGACCAAAATCACTGGTTGGGATTGTATCATGAGAAATCTCTGTTAATAGGAAGGGGGTTCATAGGGAATCTCCTTCTTGAGACATATACCTAAGCATCGCGGATACAATAAAGCAAGCACCAATATATGCTGAATTGATCAAACAGCAATTCTGACAAGGCATGGCGCCAAACAGGGTGCAGGTGAGACTCGCCTTAGCCAAATGTAACCAAGGGGCCGAGACATAATTATCACGATCTTTTTGACGTATATTCGAGGCACACTATGCTATATTTGGGCAAGATATCCCATGATAATGCGTTGCTGCTTAGGAACTTAAACTAAAATACTAGAATAAGGAAACCCCATTATTTACTATATACCCATATTCTGGTAAGTTAACCTATTCCATAACAGGAACCCACAATGTTGCGTGTATACTAAGGAACCACGATGAAGATGCTCCTCCTGCTTCTACTATTCCTCCTCTTCTTCCCATAGCCACTGTTTAAGGGATTACAATAGTACCCCCCCCAAAGGTACCCCTCAGATTTAGAACCCTATTAGGCCTTATTAAGCCCTATATAGTCCTTATTAGCTCTTTAAACCCTGGGGGGGGTGGGTACTGTTGGGGGGGTACTATTGCAATCCCTTAAACCCCTAAACCCTGAACACCCTCCCTTGGAGATGAGGGTAGGGATCCCCCCCATCCTCATCGCTTAAAGAGGCTTAGGGTTAGGTTTAGGGTTTAGGGTTTAAGGTTTACAGGTTAGGGGCTTGACCAAGTGGCATAGGCTGTTGGGCTGCATTATGCTGTAAGCATACGAGGATCATGAGGGATACAATTGCTGACTGTCCAGGCTTTTACCTTACGAAATTCCTTTAAGCCCCTCATAATCCAGGCTTCCAGTTCATCTTCCATTTGTCCAGCTCCATTATTTGCAACATCCCTATATGCCCGGCATATTTATATAGTTACACATGCCCAACTTCCATGTGATTCTTTATCCTCGAAGGACTAGATGCCCCCAAAGGAAGCCATTTTGGTTTCTACCTGACAAAATCCCAAGCCCTTAAACCTTATAGAGCCCAATATAACCCAAGTGCTCCGGCCACAGAGGCCCTACACAACCACAAGGTTGACCACCTAACCCTAAACCCTCTACCCTAAACTTTCCAGGTTAGGATTTTGACCTAGGNNAAACAGAATCAAAGAGCACTCTAAAAGGAGCCCTAGGAGGGTAAGTGCTCTCTGTTTTCTTGGGTTTATATCCCTATTATGGTCATAAAATCCTAATCTGCCCTAAACCCTAAACCCTTAATTCATGCTCTACAGTATCCACGGAAGCGCTTGGCCCAGCAGTAGGCAGACGTAGAGGAGCTTCCCGGCAAGGACGCCAAGAAGAACGCCGGCGCCAGCTGCGACCTGGATAAGGGTTTGGGTTTAGGGTTTGGGTTTAGGGTTTAAAGTTTAGGGGGATTCAACTTGTTGGGTTTCAGGGCTTTATTTATCTTTATCAATGTTAGTTCCATAAGGGGATGGGGTTTAGGTATTTTGGGTTTAGTTGGGTTTCAGTTCGTTTTTACCATTCTTATTGTCATCTTTTCTATTTTTCAAGGTTTAAGGGATGGGGTTTAGGTATTTGGGGTTTAGGGTTTAAGGATGAGGATATAGGTTTCATGATTTAGGGTGTAGGAGCTTTAGGATTTAGGGTCTACCTGGACCCTTCAAGGTAGGATCATCGCTTTTTTGACTGTTGCTTGGGGGATTTTGGCTTGGCCGTTTTGGACCGTTATCTTACCCAATTGAAAGGTCCTGGTAGAGTTAATGAACGTAAACCCTAAACCCTAAACTCTAAATGAAGGGCATGTCTCTTCAAAGTCTTTGGGTTATAGTCCCCCTTAAGTAGATAGAATATGGGATATATGGGGATCTCGCTATATTTTATACCCAAAGCGATATTCTATCTACTTAAGGGGAACTATAGGGCTTTGGGCTTCAAGGTGATTGGCGCAGGGCTCAAGCTTCTTTGCTTAGAGAAATCGTTCTAGGATTTAGGGTTTAGGCTTTAGGGTTTAGGGCTTAGGGTGAGGAGCTTAGTGCTTCAGGATTGAAAGCCAAGGCATAGTCTGCTTTTGCAAACGCGACGAGATGGACCCTGATGTTGAAGGGAGTTTCATGTCGAGACTGTTTAAAAGGGCATGTAGGGATGCCAGAACAGATGTTCAATGGATTGACTGAGGGCTTTGGTGGCTTCGGGTTCAGGGGTATAGAAGCATTTCCCTAGCAGGCGGGGAATGTCACGAGTCAAAGCCTATGAGCCACAGCATAGGCAGTCGGGATTTGAGGACAGAGGGTTAGGGTTGAGAGTTCAGGCCAAACGCCTTCGAGTAGGAAATCTGTACATATTCTTACCACAACCCCTTGAATAAGTCTAGATACCCTTTGCAGCAATGCACAATTCTTGCCAAAACTTATTAAACAGCACTACATCGCATAATACGAAAGCCCAGTGAATTACCAATGATGTGGTCCCAGTTTCCTTGTCTAATTATGGTAAAGGCTATTGTACCTCAAAACATATTCGTAATCATGTAGACCCCTACATTACCTGAACTGGACCCGTCAATGTGGCTCTTGTTGGGGTTGCGTTAGGGTTGCCTGATTGTGCAGGGTCATCGCCGCCCAAAAGTGGCTCACTGTATGGTCGAGGTAGTGAAGCGGTAAATCCTAAACCCTAAGCCCTCACCGCTTAAGCCCAAAAGAGGCCCAAACGTGCCGCAGAAGTGTATCCTCAGCACCAACCCTCCATGTCACGCCCGTCCTGCTAAATCCAAATCCCTCAACACACTAAGTGCTCCACGATTTAGATTGGCCCGATAGACCCCGGACCCTGAACTGACCTCAGGACCCCTCACACACCAAAACAGAACCTCACTGTAAACAATCAACCGAAGCCCAACACTCAACGCGCCCTGCGCTTTTGATGCCCTAAGCCCTAGACCGTAAACCCTTAGCCCGTAAGTTATAAACATCCAAAGCGCTGAATCCCAAACCCTCAACCCTAAAAGTCTAAAGCCTAAACCGTACGTGGTGAGTTGACCAAAAGCAGTGATCCCTCTGCCATAGTCTTGAGGACCCACCGCATGAACCCCCTAAACCTTAACCCCTAAGCCTTGTCGCGGCCTAGCAGCTTGGATCTTGAGATCGAACTTGTAGAGAAAGATACCACAGAGAAGGCCTGAGCTGAGGAGTCTAGGGTTTTTAGGGTTTAGGGGGTGTACTCGATTCAGGTGTAGAGCTTACAGCGTATGAGTCGAAGGCTTTAGGTTAGGGAGTTTAAGGTTTAGCATTTAGGGTTTAGGGTTCAGGAGCTTAGGGCTGAGGATTTAGAAGTTGGGGGCTCAGAAGTTCAGGGGTTTCTATTCCATTATCCCAAGATAACCCCTATATAACCCTAACATTCTACCTATATAACCCCTTACGGGGCTTTTCAGGAAGGGGTTTGGATTGAACGGGTCCCTACGACAAGCCTCAGATCCCCCCTAAGGTGTACCTATGTTCCCTGGCCCACTTCCCTCTTAAGGACCTAAACCCTAAACCCTAATCCCTAAGCCCTGAACCCTTATCCCTAAACACTTGTACGGCTTAAGGTGGAAGGTTGAAAGTGTGGCTTTGGATTTTGGGGTTCAGGGATTCCACATTTGGCCCGGCCAACAAACAGGGCTACATTGGGCATCTTGGCTGGCTTCACGATTTGAGGTTTTCGTGTCGGTTTCAGGACTTTTTGGAACTTGTTTGGGGGAAGATTGGAAATGACATCCTCCTTGGCCATGACCAAATTGTAGCCCTGGAAAGAACACTCAGCTTCGCCTCTCAAGTCGATGCCGATGAGCCGATTTTCCTGCTGTTCTATGCGGGCTGCCCTCTCCTGTTGGGAGCTCTCTCCTGTCCTCGTCTCGATTCTCGCTGAGATTCTTGACCTTTGACACTGCAAGTGTCTGAGCTTCAAAAACAAGTTTGCGCAGGCGGACCCCGCAGCGGGGGTCCTGTAGCGGGTCCGTTTTGATGGGGGTGTTGAGAGCATTAACCTGGACAGCCTCATCTGGCTGCCCTGCAGCGCATGCAACCTTGGACAACGTATTGACAATCTGGGTCACAAGCTTGTCTATGGAACTATGGCAGTCCAACACTCGAATCTCTGGCTACCAAATTCGAGGAACGTGGACCAGAACTCTCAGTAGGTTGGCTTCAGAGGGCGCAGTAAACACTAGACCCCAAACCCTAAACCTCTCAACGTGTAAACCTCAAAACCCGTTTAGGGCTTGGCGTGCGCAGGAAACAGGATTTAGGATCTAGCGTGTAAGGTTTAGGATTTACGGTGCAGGGATCCAGAATTAATTTCGGCTCGGCTCATGAGGGGACACTGACCTCGCTCAAAATGGAAGTTTCTCTGAATTTTGGCACCCCTAAACACTGAACCCATTCAACAGACTTCCAGAAACCTCCGGGCAAGGAGTTTACCTGGGCTTGGGGATTTCTCAGGCTTAAGACCTGTCGCAATGTTTATTTGGGTGCGGGGTCTAGATTTTACTTAGGTGCAGGGCCTAAACTTGAAGCCCGAATAGGATTCAGGCCTGTGACTGGTGGCGGCTGATGTAGCAACGACTCTAAGCCTTGAACTCTGTTTCTCAAAGTGGAAGCGTTTAACCACGAAGCCCCAACCCTAAACCCTACAACTTGAACTGGAAATCCTGAGCTGTAAAGTCGAAACCCTGATCAACCTAAAACCCCACATCCTACACCCTAAACCCTCAAGCGTAATTCCTAAACTCCAAACCCTAACCTTAAACCACAGACGGGTAAGGCAAGGGGCCAACTGCATAGCCGATAGCGAAGGTCCACACGGCCAACCCGGGGACTCCGGACATGAAACCTTGGAAGAGTTCAGGGTTTAGGGGTTCCGGGTATGGGGCATAGGGCTTAGAATATAGGCTTCAAGGCTTAGGATATAGGTTGTATTATAGGAATCTACAGGGGTTACAATGGAGAATCAAGTGGAAGGGCAACTGAACATGATATGGAAATTGCATGCTGGTGTAAGGATTTGGGTTTGGATTTCGAATTGTTTTCGACACAGTGGGTACACAGTTAGAAGGAGTGTGATGAAACAGAGAATGCTCCTGAAAACGACAACAAAAGCAGGTTTTGCGGAAGACTCGAAATCTCCGTATACAGATAGCCGCTAGACTACTTTGACGGGACCCCCCAAATCATTCACCCTAAATCTGCAATCCTATAAATGCCAGGCGCAAAACCGAAGACCCCACATCCCGAACCTTCAACTGTAGGCTAAGCCTTTATTTCAAGCCTACACCATCAACGAGCCCTTTAACCCCTCCGTTCCTCTTA
This sequence comes from Symbiodinium pilosum, assembly GCA_905231905.1. Taxonomy (NCBI): domain Eukaryota; class Dinophyceae; order Suessiales; family Symbiodiniaceae; genus Symbiodinium; species Symbiodinium pilosum. Next base: position 12,220 of record CAJNIZ010015258.1, read on the forward strand.
ATCCCTAAGCCCTAAACCACGTGCCTCTTGCAGCCATGGGGCTAAGAAAAGAAAGCCAGGCGCTGTAGCCAAAAAAGAAGCATCCAGCAGCCCCCGCAAGCACTCCTGCTGTATAGGGTTTGGGGTACAGGGTTTAGGGTTTAGGTGCAAGGGTTTATGGTATAGGATTTGGGGATTAGGGCTTGGGAATTCAGGGGTTCAGGGATTTAGGGTTTTTAGAGTTTAAGGTCTAGGCCTGGGTTCAGGATTTAAGGAGTAGGGTTATAGGGGGATTGTATAGCTTAGGCTCGAAAGCTGGCGTTCTTGCTGCAAAATTCTTGTACTCTTCAGACTTTGGCCATGAGTGTTTTCTTGCACGGTTCCACCGCTATTCCTACGAAGACCAGCGTCTTGGGGTTGCCTAGTGAGACCCAGGCCCTAAACTCTCAGCGGAGCTTCCTGAGGATCTGGTAGTTTCCCAAAATAAGGGGAACCCCTATGTAGACCCGAAAATACTATATTCCTTATTATAGGGACCCCCAAAAAAGAGGTACCCCTAATTCCCCATCTGTTTAGGGACTGCGTGGGTAAGATGAGGATTGAGAATTGCGTCGGGGTCTCTGCGAGGCTTGGACAGGATGATTTGGTATTGCGGTTTAGGGTTTAGGGGTTTAGGGGTTTAGGGTTTAGGGGTTTAGGATTCAGGGTTTAGGGTTTAGGGTTCATGTGCTTCCCTCTCATAATACATACTCGATAAAGTACCTTTGAATGTTAAGGGCAGTATCTATTATGAAGCTTTGGTGTATTATAATGGAAGATGAGGTGTACCCGTAGACCCTCACCTAAATCCCAAACCCCGTTCATTCCCCTACAACTCTCTCTATATTCCACATAGAACTTCCAAATCCCCAGCTTGTTTAAGGAACTCTCCAAGTGTCGGCGGTAAAGCTGCCACTAGAACCCCAACCACCCTAACCCAGAGCCCTTATTAATAAACCCCTTCCCCTTAGTAGGGACTATTCTAGGGATCCTAATATTTGGGCCCTTAAAAGGAGGGGGTTTATTAATCATGGGTCTACATTATAGTATCTATGTCCCGTTTCAAGGGACCCTGTAAGCCAAAACCCTAAGCCTTTACCAGCTTTCCAATGCAAGGTTAAAAACGTTGGAAACCGTCAAACCCTACGCTAAGCCCTGGGGCTTGGACCCCACACCCACAGCCCGAAACTCTAAACCTCAAAGCCTAAACCTTAAACCCTAAACAAGCCGTGTAAGCCCAAGGTACCAAAAATTCCACGGCAACGTTAAACGCCTAAACTGTGTGTGTATATATATATACACACCCATAATGTATGTACATATATAAACATATACACATATACGTAGAATGTATGTCCCTAAATGCCTGTATATATCTGTATACATTGCTATATATCCCTATACTCCTGTATGTCTGCTGATATCCAACATACCCCTTATGTAATCCCTAAGCCTGAATACCCAAAACGTCAAACCCTCCTCTAAAATCCTAAGCCCAAACCCAAAGTGTGCCTTGGACGCCTTCACCTCTAAACCCTTGGTTTAGGGTTTAGAGTTTAGGATCCTAAACCTCAATGCTAAACCCCCAGATCCCTAAAAACCCAAACCCCTATTCCCCACACCCCAACCCGTTTTACAGCAACCCCTAAAATCCTTAAGCCCTAAAACCCAAACCCCTAAATCCCAGCCCCCCCGGTTTACAGGAACCCAAAAAATCCTTAAGCCCTAAAACCCTTCCCCCTAAACCCTACACCCTAAAACCCTAAATCCTTAAGCCCTAAAACCCTTCCCCCTACACCCTAAACCCTAAAACCCAAAAATCCTTAAGCCCCAAAAAACCCTTCCCAGAAGGAAGGCCGGAAGACGTGCCTTGGACTTCAGGCCCAGGGATGGCCCATGCCCATCTGACAAAAGCTGGCAGTTTAGGGCTTAGGGTTTTATGGGGTTTAGGGTTTAGGGTTTGGGATTCAGGGCTTGGTTCCTGTACAAATGTACAAGGGGTTCTGAGTAGTGTTTTTTTTTGGTGGTTGAACCTAGTAAGATTATCGGGTTTAGGGTTTAGGATGTTTTAGGGTTTAGGGTTTGGGTTTAGGGTTTAGGGTTTGGGTGGTTGAACCTAGTAAGATCATATTCCTTATATAAAATACTATAGCCCAAAAGGAGGATATAATCTTACTCTATATTGGGTACCATAATAAAATACTACTCATCTGACAAAAGCTGGCAGTTTAGGGTTTAGGATTCCTGTACTACTATAATGGGGGTTATATAGGGTTTAGGGTTTAGGGGGTTTAGAGGGTGAGGGCTTAGGGTTTATGGGGTGTAGGGTTTGGGTTTAGGGGTTCTGGGTGTATTGGTGTAGGGTTTTAGGTTTAGGGTTTCAAGGTTTTAGAGTTCAGGGTGGAAGTCTGAACAACCACCATGGTCGCAGGTCAACCCGCATTCCCTTTCGAACTCTTGAAAGCAGATTAATTTCGGCGTACTTATTGAAGTGGTGTATCTATAGCTTACATGTGACAATCAACGAGAACGAGAAAGCCTCGTACGACATATGTTTCATGTGTGCCCTCGCCTTTGATGCTGGCATGGTTCAAACTAAACTCCAAGAAATCTGCTTGGTACCAGGCACTTCATAACAGTCACAGGAAATGCAATGGCTTAGATGCCCCAGGTGGTGCAAGATGTCTCCCATCAACGGCATCATGTTTGTTCCTAAGCTCGTACATTTGCATTTCGAATTCCCTGTCCTAGATTGCTGCAATACATTCAAGGATAAACGCAGCGCGCACTACTATATAAATGAGGTGCCTACATGCCAACATACATATGCATCCATGCACGCAGACCTTCCTTCTAACCGTAAATTCGGAGCCCTAAACCCCAAATCCTAAACCCCCACACCCGTAACCTGACACACCATTCATCAGGCCCCCTCCTTTCGTGGAGTTCAGACGTTTCGGCCGTCAAAGACCTTGTCTGAGTCCGGATGGCAGCTGCATTCGGCCTTGGGTCTTTCAGTTGCTCTGTAAAGCGTCAAAGCGTTAGGTTTGGGGTTTAGGGTTTGGGGGGCCTCTACGGAGTCTGGGGATATGTAGGGACTTGAAGGAGATAATATGGGCCCCTAATCTTGGATAACGCTGCGTATAACACTCACCGCCAAGGCAAAGGGAGGGTCCAAATCACCAAACCTACCCCTTAAATGAAGCAGGGTTTAGGGTTTAGGTTCACTAGGGTTTAGGGTTTAGGGCTTAGGGTTTTAATTACATGTGTTGTCCGCCAAAGTGATACCCAACCTATGCACTTACCACTCTTTCTCAGGACCTGTCTTACAATCCGAGCAAACCAATATACTCTCACCGACCCCCCGAACAAAAACTCCCTCGTGCAACCGTAACTGTCCGGACAAGTACAACTTCTTGAAAATGTCTAGGTCTTTGTGGGCGAATATTTAAGGTTACGTTCTGCCAATTGGCGCAATCATTAAGTTGAACCTGCGGGTCAACGCTGAAAAGGTCTATTTTGTATCCATAAACCTAAACCCCTTCTACAGCGTTTGCACTGGGCTGCGAGTTTTTTTTTGTCTCGCCTCGTTATGTGAAGGCGTTAAGGGTTGTAACTGTGGGGTCACCTGGTTTTTGTGTTGAGCGTCTGATTAAGGCTATGAAGCAAATAGCAACAGACTTAGTAATTAGGTACAGTAATCATGCGGAATTATCCAGCAACATTAGCAACAAACAGAAAGGTTGAATGCAACCGGGTCTCAGCGGAAAGCAATGGAAGATTAAGGTTCACGGGAAATAGCAGCAATGCTATGCTCTTCAGAACCGGAAATTTATGTAAGCACCCGCTATTACCTAGGATGGAGCGACTAAGCCTAACGCCAAACCTTGGCGCCCGTTCGCCGCGCAATAAATCACAGCCTCGAAGCACTGAAGATCGAACTCTACACCCACCAAACCCCAACCCCGCTAAAAGCCCCACCTCCCCAAAGCCTACTGTATACCACTATCTTTGGTTTAGGGTTCAGGGTTTAGGATTTAAGGCCCTGAACCCAACACTCCAAGCCCTGTACCCTAAATGGTAGCTTCCATTTTCCTTTCCATTTTCCTCATTTAGGAACCCACCTGATGCTGAAGAGGTGCTTGGCGACTGGAGCTGGCATGGAAGGGACCGCCTGCCTTCCAAAGAAGGCGAAACCTCCGAATTTGGGAAGGGCTCAGGGTTCAGAGCAGGGTTTGGGGGCTGTGGGGGGCGGATTAGAAATCCTTTTAAAGGGATTACTATAACGGATAGTGGTTCCAATTCTTTTGAGACGTACAGGGTTTGGCAGTTTGAGGCTTTAGGTCTAGGAGTTTGTTTTCTTAGGCTTAGGGTTGAGGTTTGAGAATTGGGGTAACGACACGTGCGTACGTAGGAGTTGTATGCATAAAGGTGTAGGATCATATAGGCCTGTGTAGGTTCCGGGTTTCTAGCCGAGGGTGTATGGTGAGGTTTAGGATATTGGACTGCGGGTGTAGGCTCTGGGGTTCAAGGAGAAGGGTTTGGAGGGCTGAGGGAACTCTTCAGGCGTTCAGGGAGGGTTTAGGGAGGGTCTAGTTGAAATTTCAGGATTCAGAGTCTAGGGCTCAGCTGTTTTGGCAACGCTTGTTGGTTTGAATTAAGTCACGAGCGCAAAGAAGGCGATATTATAGAATTTCTTTTTAGTCGAGCTAGGTGATCCAACAGTCATCACTTTTGCACCGAAACATCTCTAACCCTTAACCTTAGTGAGCCGCGGGACCTTAATCCCTAAACCCGTAACAAGCCCTGATAACCCTAAGCCCTATAAACCCCTTGCGCGAGAGAAAATTGTGTTAGAGTCGATCTGTTCCCCTGTTTCGGGTTTCGGGCTGATAGTCCGCCTTAAGTAGATGAAATACGGCTTTGGGTATGTGATAATAAGATCCCCATATGACCCATATTCTATCTCCTTAAGGGGGACTGTAGGGCTGGGGCTCTGGTTTGAGAGTTTTGCTACAAACCCTCAAACCTTGACCTGTCATCTTCTGAAAGCAAACGTGTGACTCTACATAACTTATTTTGAAGCGCAGTAGTCCTTACTTGGAGGGTCAGGGCGACTTACTAAGTAGGTTAATAATGGGGATACCAGGGCTATTAACCTACTTACTAAGTACCCCTGACCCTCCAAGTATGGGGGCTTTTCTGCTACCCCTCCTGGGATGCCTTGTTTCAGCTTATCTAGGGCTAGCAGAAGCTGATGAAATTGATGAAGGCTGGGGGTGGGTTGTAATAGAAGGATAATGTTTAGGGAGCCGGAGATATTTAGGTTCCATGCCAAGTTGGCCTCAGCCCAAAGCCCTAAATAACCCTAAACCCCTAAACTCTAAACCCTTGAATCCTAAAACCCTTGCCGGCTTAAACTCAGATGCCAAAGCCCGTAAACCCAAAACCATGCCCCTCAACCTTGGGATAATTATGATATGGCTATATACAGCCCTTATTAGGACCCCTAATATAGACTGTTACGGGGTGGGGGCAGTACCCAACCTCAACCCTAAACCCTAGACCCCTAAACCCTGAACCCCTAAACCCCAGCCCCTCAACCTTTAACCCTGCAGCTGGCAACCTGCCATGATTCATCCCAGCCTGCGGGCTCTCCCAAAATCGGCGCAGGCAAGCTTGCGCCGAGCAATTGTACCTTGGGAAACATATGAGCCATAGTCTAAACTCCCTAAATGGAGGTTATATAGGGGCTTGTATAGGGGATTACTATAAAGGTTATTAAGGGGGATGCTAGGAGTTTAAAACATATGAGCCATAGTCTAAACGCAGGGTATCCCCCTTCGTAGTCCACTAAATAATCACCTAGATAATGCCCCTTTAAAGAACTTAGACTACGACTTATATGACGAAATTGAGAATTTAGGGTGTACCGGTTTACCGGTTTGGGGTCTCGAGTTTGTTTCTCCAAGCTATCCCTCCCCCGGGCAGGACGGCGCATTGTCACCATTGTAGATCCGAAGCCCTAGTTTAGGGTTTAGGGTTTAGGGTTTAGGGTAGGCGTCATAGGTGGAAACCCTTCTCCCGGCATAGTTGCTGCTGGAACAGTGCCCAACAACAGCTTATCCAGGATCCATGATGAGCGAAATCTTGCACGTGCCGGGGAAGTCAGGAGAGTTTTGTGGAGACTTGTGTACCTGGACCCCAGAAAGAAAGTAACCCAAAACACCGAAAACTAGATAAACAAACAACTATTCTACATACTTCTGGAGTTTAGGTAGGGGTTTTGGGATGAGGCGCTTTGGAGTCAAAGTCTTTAGAGTTTGGGGGCATTGGGCTTAGGATGAGGGGGCGTTGGGTTGGATGTCATAAAGTACTTGGAAGTTCAAGGGCATGTGACTGAGCTAGAAGTTCAGCCATAGTGGGTTATAGTATACACACTGAACCTCCAAGTATGCGCGTGCTTTACTTGAAAACAGGACGTCGGCGCAACACGTTTGGCCTGAACTTCGTTCACAGGTAAGCCCTTCACACCCTAACAACTCCTACAAACCAATGAAGCTTTGTAAGCCCGAAATACTCGAACGACCCAAGTTCCAGATTCTACCCGCGCGTAGGTGACTGAACAACTGACCTCCAGACCCAAAAGCAAAAAAAAAAGGGAAACAACAACTGAACCCTAAACCCCAATAAAAGGCCAAGTTTCGGCCATCGCTGCCACAAGCATATCCAACATCCTGGCACCAAGGTGTCTGGTCTAGGCTTAAGTGGTAAGGGCTTCTGGTTCAGGGTTACGTGCTAAGGGTTACAAGGGCTTGGGTGTCCGGGTGGAGTTATAGCACATGGGCTCCAGGGGCATAAGATTGAGGACTGGTTATCTGTACTTCCAAATGATGTGGAAGAATGGGCTTTCTGACTACTCTTGGACACCCTAAAACCCTAAACCGAGATCCTAAACCCTGAAGGCATAAAACCCTAAACCCTAAACACCACAAGCCCTAAGCCAAAATCCACAACCCCCAGCCCCGATGCCTTGAACACAACAGCACCACAACACGAAGCCACTCCCCTAGACCCGATTTTTGGGGCCTTTAAGGGTTAAGGGTTCCCTGTAAACGAGTTATATGGATATAGGCTTTAGTGCTTAAAGTTTCGCGATGAGGGTTTATGGTTCGAGTAAGGTTCAAGGTTTGAGGGTTTTGGAGTGTGAAGCTTAGCGTTTAAGTAACTACATATCCCATAGGCAGCATGCAGGGCTGAGAAGGCATAAATCACTAAAATCAATTTCTTGCATTTAGGGTTTAGGGACATGCAGTTCTAAAAGTCCGACTGGGGAATGATATTTGCAATATTGCAGGCTCCAAAAGGAGTTATATTCAAGGTGCCACCCAACAAGACCCACACGTGATAAATCATCACCCTGTGTACACTCTTGCAAAACCTTCACACATGCCATACCACCGTGTAGTAACCCTCCAGTCTGAAGGCTGCTGAGATTCAAGTGCGCCGCGCGCTTTCGAGACATCATGCTTGCACGGGATGGCAACATTTGCGCTCAAGACGGAGAAGTTGGGTTGAGGATCGAGGCATTCGAGGTTGCTCCCTTCGGGATCTACTGTGGTAAGGTTGGGCCTAGATGGATCCCGCTAAAGGATTTAGATCGAGATGTCGAAATTCCCTAAACTCTCATTTATATGGGATTCAAGAGATCGCTGGTTGCACTCTGAGAGTTGAAGTCTGTCATGGGAAAACTCAAGACAGGCGTTGTCCCGGATTGGGGGGCTTAGGACTCAGGGTTTAATGCGGGGACCTATTGAACTCGAATGATGTTTTGAGATATATCAAACTATGGCTATATAAGCGTTACCAGAGATTGAGAGCGACATCAGGACATGGTCAAGGCTGCTACAGATTTGCAGAACACCGCACTTGGGCCGCCTGCAGACACAAACATGCCTTAGGGATTCGGGTAATACAAGACTTCTTTAAGGGAAGATGGCGAGCATGGTGCAGGTAGGGTTACCAAGGAAAATGTACCCTATAATCCCTATATAACCGACTATAGTAGTTTCCATTTTCTTTTCTATTATCCTAGTAATAGTAGTATTGTAGGGGTTTAGGGTACAGAGGTTGAGGTTCAAGGTTGGGGGCATCTGAAACCATCATCTAGTAAGTCGAAGCCCCCAAACCTTGAAGCCACTTCCGAAAAACCCTATGCCGTAAACTGAAGGTTCCTAGACCCCCCAAGTACCCTCTATAGACACCAAGTATCCCCAAAAAGAAGCTACATAGACCCTATTTTAGGGTACTATGTTGAGGGTTGAGGGTCCAGCTCCCAAAGCCAGGAAGAGCAACGGGATGTTTGAAGACTTAGTTGGGGTTGAGGGCTTGGGGCTCAGGGGTTGGGTGTTGTAGTGCGTCGGGCGTAGGTTTTGGAACAGAGTCCAAACCTGACTCTTGGACTAGGTTCCTTGGTTGGCAGGCGATTACCGCTGACATGAGCAGGTAGGCTTCGGTAACCCTAAACCCTTCTATAAGGACCATGTAAGCGACAATAAATGTGCCCAGTTCGCCCACCAAAGCCATTTGACACGTGAAATTCTCATCGTCCGGACCAGCCCTAAACCCCAAACTGCAACCCCTCTAGTCCCCCTTATGTGGATCGAATGAGAAATTCACCAAAATCATCATACTATCGCTATATACCCCATTTTTATCCATTTCAGCAGACCTTAAAGCCTACCCTAAACCCTAAACCCTCACTCCTAAACCCTAAACCCCTAAACCCCAAACCCCTAAACCCTGAACCCTAAGCTCTTCATCCCTGAGCCCCGCCAATTCAACTCTTCCCCTCTGGGCCATCGGCTGAGAACTTCTTGTGATCCAGGCTCACCTGAAAAAGGGTATAGGATCTAGGCTTTAGGGTTTAGGGATCTAGGCTTTAGGGTCCCGTTAAAGGGGGATAAGGATGTACTTGGATATGTAAGGATATTTTGCGTTCAGGATTTAGGGGGCTTCTTGTGTGGTTAACTGATAAACTGGGTCCTGTTTGGTTAGCAGACTAGAATCAACAAGAAGAAATCATCTAACAGTGACTATATTGGGGACGACGGTATCCCCGTCAAAAATGCTGCCTACCTCACCTGGTCTTCGGTTGAGCAGTTCACACTAAACCTCAAAGCCTTAAATCCTGAGCCTTGGTTTCTTTGGATTGCATTTTAGGATTAGCAGCCTCGAGGGTTTGAGGGTGCTTCGAGGGATTTGGGATTTAGGGTTTACAGCGTTTAGGGTTTTGGGGTTTTAGGGTTAGGATTTGGGGGTTAGCGTATGTTGGTGTTGTTCAGCGTGTGGGGACATGGGTTCAGGATTGCTGGTTTCAGGTCTAGCTACAGTTTAGCATTCATGGCCTAGGGTTCGGGCCATAGATTTCGTGTGAGTGCAGGTGGGTGGTTTACCTGTGGAAGCGGCACAGAAACAAAATCGCCAAAGGATATGCAACAAATGAGATCCTATACCCCACTCCCTGCCCCCCTTCCCAAACAAAAGACCCCAAATCAGGCCCACTCATGGTTTTCTTAGGGTGTATTTCGTGTTTATTGGGCGAGGGGGAGTAAAGGGCTACTCGCTCTATGAAGGGCTCAATGGTCTTGGCTAAATTTCCTACACCCAACACCCCTTTAGGGTTTCGGGCTTAGGGGCTTAGGGTTTAGGGCTGAGGGGCTAGAGTTGACCGGGTTACTTGACGTAGAACCACCGAGCTTGCGTTTGAGGATTGGCACCACCTGAAACCCATAAAATAATGGCTCCAAAAATCCGCTAAAATGGTCTCAAGAGCCATTCTTCTAGATTTGTCGCGGTTCCAGGCTCAGGTAGGTCTACGTTCCCTGAACTTTGCATGGATTCAGGGCCTAGCCTGTGGGAAGGGTTCTAAGTGGCTATGCTAAGCTGCTTGCACAGGCCCAACGCCCTGAACTTAAACCTTAAACCAACATCCCCACTACCTGAGCCCTAATCTTTGCCTAGCCTGGACCCTGGTAATGCAATGTCAGCTGCTGCTCGGGTTCGTACCTAACAAGAAATTACATGTAGGCCGCCCTCCTACGACGGTGGGCGGCGCCTAAGCCCCCAAGCGCCTTCAAGGGCCTCAGGAGTCTCCTCCCAAGGCCCTTCCTTGCAGGGGAATTGCAGGGGTCCGGTGTAGGGTTCAGGGTTTAGGGCTTCATGTTAGGGGTCTAAGGATTAGGGTTTAGGGCTCGTTCAAAGGAATCTCTGGGGATCCCAAAAATCCCAAACCGTAGCAACCCGACCCCACACTCCAATTCGTAAACCCTACCCTCATGCTAGGAGACATCTTGCAAAACCGTCATTTCACTTTCCATTCGATTTGCAATTTGATTCTCCTAAACCCTAGATACCCCAAACCCAAAACCTTGTTTAGGCCTTAGAACTTAGGGTCAGACATCAGGGATTTCCTGGCATTCAGGTTTAGGTTTTAGGATTTAGGGTCCGCTAACCCTACCAGGACCCTTAAACGGGACCTATTTAGGTGATCTTTGTGACTATACTGTAGAGGCTGCTTGGGGGTGCCTAGGTAACCTCCAAGAGCCCCACACCCTCAACCGCATGAACCCTCAACCCTGTACAGTCATACAGACCCCTACATATCCTTCTGCCCCCTCTTCTTAAACCCTAAACTCAAGCAGAATCCCGAGCGCAGCTTTCCAGTTTTGAGGGCGGAGCCGCGCAGGCGTCCGCTGAAGGCGGCCACCATCTGCGCCCAATTCGAGTCCTGCACGGTTTGGGGTATAGGTCGTGGGGTTCAGGGCTTATAGCTTAGGGTTTGGGGTTTGTAGGTTTATGGTCTAGGGGTTGTGGTTTGTGGAGTAGGTTTGGGGTTTAGGGCGAGGTCCTTTACAATGGTTCCGAGGATCACTAGGGTTCTAACATGGAAAAGACAATTTCTTCATTAAGGGCCAAGGCTTAGTCGCAGAATAGCGGAGAAATGAATGGAAGCAGGGGGATGAGACCTGACATGGGAAACTGGATTCGTACCCAAGCTTAAGTGAGCTACAGTCGAAACATCTTCAAGGGTGTTATATAGGGGATTTATAGGGGAGCAATATAGGAGTTACTAAGGGGGATACGTAGGAGTTTAGAGTATAGCTCAAGTGGAATTGATATGTAAGGGCTCATATTATTGGAATAGAGTTATGGGATACAGGTTATAGGAGAAAATACTCGACTCCTGGGAATACGGTTCGGATTTCATGGGTTCGGGGTTTAGAGATCTTGCTTTGGGGTGCAGAATTTAAGGTGTACGGTGTAGGGTTTATGGAACGAATTCTACCTTTCAGGAGTAGAGACTAGCGTTCAGGTTGAGTTTAGAGCTTGCCTTGTTTTAGGGTTCGGGGGGAGGTTTTGGAGTTTAGGGTGCAGAGATTAGGGGTTTGGGCGCATATCATTTTTTGAGATGATTATGGTGAATGAGCTGGTTTTTTTTTT
>CAJNIZ010015258.1:37879-66167 GCA_905231905.1 Symbiodinium pilosum
AATCCCTTGAACCAGGTTAGGATTTTGACCTAGGGTAAACAGAATCAAAGAGCACTCTAAAAGGAGCCCTAGGAGGGTAAGCGCTCTTTGATTTCTTGGGTTTTTATCCCTATTATGGTCATAAAATCCTAACCTGGTTCAGGGTTTAGGGTGTTCCTGCAATACTCCCGACATTACAGGTTGGCACAATGACAAACGTGTCGTAAGTAGATCGGTGGATCCCCGTGGCTTGTAGGGATCCTTGGGTTTCCGTGTAACCCTATTTAAGCCATTGTCGAAACCCCTAGTATCCCCTTTAATAAGCCCTACAGTAGTCCCCTACATGATCCCCTATATAACCCCTTTTAAGGAGTTTAGACTACAGCGCATTTGATCTGAAAGAGACCTTAGGGAGCCTGTCCTATTTGGTGGCCTTCAGGAAACTATGCTAGACACGCGGTGTTTGGAGGGGAAATGATTGAAACCCCGACCTAAACCCTTCCAACCCAAAACAAACCTGAGGACCGACAGACACTAGTGTCCGTCTACATTCGTCTACAGAGGGCTGATTTGGGATTGGATTTAGTTTTGCCGGGCAGCATGTACCCCACACACTATACATCCCTAAGCCCTGAACCCCAACGCCCACATAAACCCTATCCCTTCGGTAGATCTTAGGAGGACCCCCCACCCTGTAATAGTGGTATAATAGGAACAAAAGAAGACCCTAATATAATCCTTATTATCCATAATAACCACTATTACTGGGTGGGGGGTCCACCTAAGGTAGATCCTAAACCCTAAAGCCTAAAGCCTAAACCCTAAACCCTAAAACCTAACACCTAAACCCTAAACCCTAAACCCTAAACCCTAAAACCTAAACCCTAAACCCTAAACCCTAAACCCTTGACTATTCAATTTGAAGCCCTGTTGCGCTCGTCTCTCGCACCTATCATGCCCTCCAGGAGCTTCATGTAGCCTTCGTCAATAAGGGGATCTTGTTTTAGGGGTTTAGGGTTTAGGATTTAGGATTTGGGGGTTAAGTAGGGTTTACCTGGACCCCAAAAGTATGTAAAATAATGGCCTTTATGGCTGTTATTTTGGGTTTAGGGCTATTATGTTACATACTTTTGGGGTTTAGGTAGTGTTTATGGACCCCATAACTCTCACACGACTCCTGTGCGTTCCATCTAGGGGGGCCCAGCTTCCTAAGTGGGAGAGCAGGAATGGGTACGGAGCTATATCTGGGCTACTAATCTGCACTTATAAATTCACAAGGGAGCCCTGAACCCTAAACCCTAAACCTAAACCCTAAACCCTTAAGGGATCCTCCTCGTTCGGGGCTACCCTACGAGTTGCCCGCCCGCCCTCTAGTCTGTTCCAGCTAGTGCCAGTGCCAGGGCCACAAAATTCTCGAGGTTGGAGCCCCTCAAATTCCTGCAGTAGATTATTGTAGTATATTGTAGTATATTATTGTATACTGTAGCATCTTATAGTATATTGTAGTGTATTAAAATATGAGAAGTGATGGGGGGATTGCTGTGACCTTCCCACCACAGACTTTCTCCTGCACATTAGGAGCTGTCCTCATATCGATCCCGGAGACTAACCCAAACCCTAAACCCTACACCCTAAACCGCATCAAACGCGTAAACCAAATAAACCGCCTAAACCCGAAGTTGTAAGGCCCTAGCAACTGCGTAGACTTCGCACAAGCTCTTAAATCAACAGCATGCCTCAAATCTGTCAGATTAGGTATATGGGCCCATAGTATGGGCGATTGAGGGTTCAGGGTCTAGGGCTAAGGTTATTTTGTACGCTATGCATATCCTAAAGGAGCCTGATAACCCTCGCGACCCTAAACCCTAAAGGTTTGCGGTCGAAATCTGGGGCTGATACTTCCAGTCATAGACTGTTAGCTGTAACAAGCGCCATGCCCATTTCCATAGAATGACCCCAAACCTATTTAATACTGTTAAGGTCTGTATTCAGGGCTACCTTACTAATAAACAGAGGCAGGCTCAGGTACATGAAAAGGATAACGGCCAACTGTGATACAGAATAACAACATCGACAGCGACCATTGTCATGCACATTGAAACTCCGGAAAGAACAATCGCTTTACTCAAAACCAAAGCCAACAAAAAGGGGGTTCCGAACACCGGTTGCCCTGGATGGTCCTCGGCATACAGTTTTAAGGAACTATCTAGGGACTCTAGGAGCCCCACAAAGTCCGCAACCCTAAATCTCAACCCGGAAGCCCTATATCCTGAACCCTGAACCTAAATCAAAAAACCTCATACCCTAAATTCCATGAATCCTCACCCAAAACCCTATATGGGTCTATATCCTTATATGGCCCCTTAAAGCAGCTTAAATGAACCCACAAACCCATCAAAGCGTGCGAGCCAGCAGCTGTCGTACCAGCGCTGAGGATCTGAAATGGTGAGAACGAACTTGGCCTGCCGTAGACCCTAAACCCTAAACTCCAAACATTAAACCCTAAACTTAAACCCGAAACCCCAAACCCTAAACCCCAAACCCTAAACCCTAAATCCTAGATCTTCTTCGGGGTTGTTTAAAAAGGGGTTTCATGGAGAATCCAATGGAAAAGAACACGGAAAATGAAATGGGAACTCGTACTATGTAGGGGTATATAGGGTTTAGGGATGTAGGGTTTGTGGATCCAGGGTTTGAGGTTTCGGGTTTAGGGATGTAGGGTTTAGGAATGTCATAGGCAGTATACGCGGGGATGTATCTGGGGTTTTAATAGGGGTTATATGAGGATTATACACGAATACTTCAACGGAAAATGGGAATTACTATCTTGGGTCTAGGTTGGGTACTGCCCCCACCCAGTAACAGTTGGATAATAAATATAACATGGATATATATAGCCCTTAATAGGACCCCTAATATAGACTGTTACTGGGTAGGGGCAGTACCCAAGGTCTAGGGTTTTAGGGCTTGGGGTCGCAGGTTGAGGGAACGATTCGCGAAGCCAGGGTATTCTTGAGACCCACATGCTATCTCGGGACGATTCCATAATCCACCTTAAAAGCCCTAAAAAACTACAACCTAACTCCCTAATAGACCCTAAACCCGAAATCAATAAGCCCCAAACCCTAAATCCTAAGCATTCCCCAAAAAGCTCAAGGTGCGGAACTACCAATCAGCGGTGGCCTTAGGGGGACTTAGTAGGACCCTCTTGGACGGTGTATAGGGTTTTATAGGATGTGGGATTTAGGCTCAGGGGACTAGTAAGTATGTTCAGAAGGCGCAAAATTAGGGCTGTCGTATGGCTTGTAAAGGTAAACAAGGATTCTTGCTCAGTCCCCGTCACCCGGCAAATTGGGATTACTTGGCGGTTCATGGGAAGCAGTAAGTTGAGCTTATCACCCTACTTACAATTGGGATAACCCTAAAAGTCCGCGGGGGGGTGTTGTGTGGCTATAACCCCGGCTAGAAGTACAAGTAGAGCTTCCGGCGACGATTTCTAAACTGTTCGAGGTAGCCATGAAGTATATACTTGGGCCAGAAAGTAATTACATGAAACCACCTTGTTTGGGCTATAAGTATGTATAAGCTCGTATCCCCAAACCCCTAAACCCTGACTCTATGCCTTCATGGACCGTTTGGGTGTGACCAACCAGGATACTCCTGCTATGAACCAGGGATGCTAATAGACATATACTGGATGTCAAGGGCTTTACGGGGCGGTCCATTGATACTTAAAGATATATGTACGGGTATTATAGGTAAAGTTTCCAGGGCATCCCACCGTGTCTCTCGAAAACTTCTGATTGGCCTTATCTCTGGGGACCTTTCAGGGAAGATAATAACTATGGGCATTATCCCCTCTAACCCCTTTAAAGGGACCACAGTCATTATCACCTCAAACCCCTTTAACGGGACCATCATAATTGGTAATTCTGTCTGATGCTTGAGCTGCGATTCAGGACCTCTAGAAGACCAAGACTGCGCTTTCCCGGAATTGGAGGATGGCATAGGGGTTTAGGGTTTAGGGGTTTAGGGTTTAGGGTGTAGAGTTTAGGGTTTTGTAACCCTTTGGAGCCAAAATGTCCGGCATTGAACTCCCGGAATTCAATGGATGCCTTATACTACCTCGATTCGGATCATGGCTAGGCCGGCAATCCGCATACTTAAATAGCATCACCATAGGCTAATACCCTCAACCCTGACGGGGGGTTCTGATTATAAAGCCCCCCCACCAAACAAGTACGGATCTGAATAATCCGGGGGGGCCCAATCAAGTTCGGGCAAAGTTGTTTGGGGGGCCCGGGCTAATCCCGAACCTTGAGGCCGTAAATAAAATTTAAAGCCGAATCTAACGCCCTAAGAAGAGCAAAGTGCCTTCTCTTTCAGGAGCTTAGGGAAATTAGGCTCCAAGCATACTTCTTGCTACCAGCTAACTACTATCTAATTAGGGGTTCGGTTGCTTAGACTGGCTGGCTCTCTTTCTCTTCTCGAGCTTTCTTCTATCTGTCTTTTGTTTGTTTTTCTCTGATTGGGCATTTTCAGAAGCTAGCATGCACTATTCCGTTCGATGGTGTTATTAATCCGTTCAGACCGGATTTAGCTCTAATCCGTACCCATTTATATTATTCCGTTCCGGTCCGATTAAGCTCTATTACGACCCCCTTTAATAATCGGAACCCGACATTAAACCAAGACACAAGAGGTCCATTTGAGGTACCATATACTATAATGTTTACAGGAATTGTGAACCATAATACTGGTAATTATTTAGGCCCCTAAACCGTATTACGATATGGTAGTTCCATTTTCGTTTCCATTCTCCCACTATATAACCCCTATATAACCTATATTATCTTGGTAGTTATGTATGCCCCTATCTTCAACCCTAAACCAAAACACAAGGGCAAGGGCTGCATGGATCAAGGTCTAGAGCCCTGGTCTACCCAGACCTTTGGAAGGATCGAGAACGAAGTAATTACCAATTACTGTGGTCCCTTTGAAGGGGTTCTAAGGGATAATGATCCCTTTGAAAGGGGTTCTAGGGGATAATGGTCTCTTTGAAGGGGCTCTAGGGGATAATGGAAAGGAAAATGGAAGCTAGCCTTCGGGGGGTTAAGGTTTAGATACTAGAGCCCTCATTATGGTACCCTATGTGGCACCCGAAACCACCATTGGGAAATTTCCGGGAACCCTAAACCCTAAATAAGGGCCTAGACCCTTATGTTCCTACCCCGCGATGTCATATGTCCGCTGACCGAGCATGGCATGGTGATTCAACATTGATTCGTAGCCTAGGTTTGGTGTTCCACAAACAAGAGACCAGTTTAGTGTTCCACGAACTCCAAACCTTAAAACCCTAAACCCTAAAGTCTAGGGTTTCGGGCTTCGGGTTTCGCTGGGGGCAATTGACCAAAAGCCGGAGGTAGGGCTTGGGACTCAGACCTTGTCTAGGGTTTAGGTTAGGTACTGCCCCCACCCCAGTAACAGTCTATATTAGGGGTCCTATTAAGGGCTATATATAACCATATTATAAACATTATCCAACTGTTACTGAGGGGGGGCAGTACTGAAGGCTTAGGGCTTAGGGTTTCAGGTTTAAACCTCCCATACTTTTTGGCAACCCCTACTCTGTCTCCAAATTTTTTGCCACCCTACACCCTGAAGCAGGAGAGGACTTTGGTAACCCCAACCCACAAACCTGATCACCCTGTGACTATCCTAACTTTTGGGGGTTGGGGTTCCCAAAGTCCCGAAGTCCCTGGGTTTAGGGTTTAGGGTTTTAGGGTTTAGGGTTTTAGGGTTTTAGGGTTTTAGGGTTTAGGGTTTAGGGTTAGGGTTTAGGGTTTAGGTAGACCCTAAACCCGCGCAGCCACCTTGGGGAAGGCTTGAAGAACCTCTTCGAAGAATAGTTGGAAAGGTTCATCCATCGCAGCATCGTAGCCCTCCAACGTGGCCATGGCATCCTAGTTCAGGCTTTAGGATTTAGGGTTTAGAATTTAGAGCTTGGGATTTAGGGTTTAAGGCTTCAGGAATCGAACCCTAATGCATGTGAGTACATACAGAAGGGCACTCACCTGAGAGTTTCTTAGCAGAATCAATGCATGTCTTGTAATGAGAAATCCCCTGAATTTCGTTCTCGTAGAGGAGCTTAATTACCCCACCCCGTGTGCTAACGGCTCTCTAGTTATCATATGTCAATAGAACAGTCCTAATTTGAGAGTTTGGAGTGACCAAAGACTTATTCCAAAGCCCCAAACCCTAGACTCTAAACCGATTCCCGTACACCCTTGGGGTCCCTGAGCGCCAACCTAGGGTGTACAATCCCCCAATATGAATTTGGTTTAATAGGTTTATGGGGTATAGGGTGTAGCCATGGAAAATTGGTGGTGGCTTTGTGGGCCCGCGGCTTCGGTCTTACTAGTTCTACCCTACACCCCAACATCACGTTCTAAAGCCCTTCTGGCGAAACCCCAAATCACCGAGGCATAATGGGATGTTGCTTACCTCATCACTCAACACGACTATCATGGAGTCCTCATTCATAAGGGTTTTGGAGAACCAAGCACCCCAAACCCCTAAACCCTAAACCCTTAACCCTAAACCCCTAAACCCCTAAACCCCTAAACCCTAAACCCCCAAACCCTAAACCCTATGAATATGAGCGTCTTCCAGCGGGCCAGAGCCAAAGATGTAGTTGCACAAGGGTCCGCGCACTGACGGCTTGTAGCCACTGTGCAGCGTCCTCTTACTCAGGCGCAAAGGAATTAATGTAATCCCCCCCCCTGAACTTCAACCCCCTCCACCCCGGCAATTCTATAATATGCCACAATGAGAATACTCAATGGACTTTAGGGCGGGTGGGGCGTTTTAGAATTAGGGGAGGGGGATTGAAAAAGCACCCAAACCCTGAAAACTCTGAACCCCATGTTCGCAAGTTTAGAGCCTATGGGCTTTAGGTTTAAGGTTGGGGGCTTCTGGTTCCAGATTGAGAGCTAGGCCAGGGTTATGGGTTAGGGTTCAGAGTTTAGGGGTGTAGGGTTTTAAGGTATAGGGTTTGCAGTTTAGAGTCGCAGGATGACATACATATATGTATATATAGAGGCTTTAGGACATACTCAGTTCCTGATTGGGATAATTATAAAATGTCTACTGTGCGTGAAAGCATATCTCCGAAATGACAAGAATTTGTTAACGGTCATGAGCAATAATAATTTCAATCTTGATCTGCATAATGAGCCATGGTAGAAATCTAAATAGCAATAGCAAAAAACCTCGCGGCCAAACTTTAGGAGTTCAGGGTTTAGTATGGCTAAGGGGCGAAGTACGAAGACTTGAGGAACCATCTCCTAAACCCTAAACTTTGAGTACTGCCCCCCCCTCAGTAACAGTTGGATAATGTTTATAATATGGTTACCTTAAAAGGAACCCTAATATAGACTGTTACTGGGGGGGGGCAGTACCCAACCTAAACTCTAAACCTCGGAGTGAGGGTCCTCAAACCAAGAATGTCCATGGCCTTGTGCATAGATTGCGTCCCGGTGCGCGGCGCACCAACATCTAGCACTTCAAATGATGTCGCCGAGGGCAGCAGGCCAGAAAGCAGAAGAAGCAACAGCATGGCTACTCCCTAGAAGCCCTAAACCCTAAATCATAGGCCCTAGATCCTAAACTCTAAGCCTGAAAGCCCAGTTACTTCTAGAAGGTTCTTGGCTGGGTTGTAGGTATCATAAGGTTACATAAGGACCATTATAGAACAGTAACCCATTATGAAGGCAACTGGGCTTCTAGGGATTGGTCGTCTGCATGTAAAAGGGGTACGGTGCCGACCCGCAGTCAGCTTGAGCAGAGTTGATAGCGTTCAGGATTCGCCCTGTAATCAAGCTTTCTAGGGACTTTAGGAGAGACGCCTAATAGGGACCCTTAATCCCATTACCATATATACCCTTATATAATCATTATATAACCCCTATATCCCTAGGTAGTCCTCATATTAAACCCCATAAGCTACAAGGGTCCCTATTAGGGGTCCCTCCTAAAGTCCTTCTAATCTTCTTCAGGGAGAACTATGGGTATTTAAGCCTCAAACCCTGAACCCTGAATCCCCAAACCTTAAATCCCTAAACCTGAACCCCTGGGTAGTACGTATAGGACGCGGGTAATTAGTAGGGGAGCCCTGATGGGATGCTTCGCCCGAAGGTCGGTTTACTCCCTGAACACTGGGATCCGTGTTTGGTTTTTTTCTTTTTTTAAGGCTAGGGTTCAGGATTTAGGCACGCGCGGCTCTTTCAAGATTTAGGGTTCCAGGGTTCAGGGTGTAGGTTGCGGGTTTGAATTTTACGGTTTAAGGTTTTAGGGTTCGGGGTTCCAGGTTTAAAGTTGAGAGGCAAAACAGTTTCGGAGATGTCTGGTGCCATGAACGCCACCACCGTTTCTGAGCTTTTGGCTGTAGATGAAATACCTGCTACAGTATCCGTCAGTACCGGTATTCCCTCCTTCACTTCCATAACAAAGTAAACCCTATATGAGCCACAGTCTAAACTCCTGGTATCCCCTTAATAACCCCCATAGTAGTCCCCTATATGATCCCCTATATAACCCCCCTTTAAGGAACCTATATGATCCCCTATATAACCCCCCTTTAAGGAGTTTAGACTAAACCCTACAGCAAGGAGCCCCAGAGTTGTGGACATGGGGTGTAGGTTTGAGGGTTTGGGGTCTAGGGTTGCAGTCGACCTCGGTTACCCATGCTACCCCCCCAGTTTCCTATCAATTAAGCATAATGAAGCATATTCGAGGATAACTAGGTGTCTTCAAGCCAGTCTACGGGGGAACCTGGGGGGGAGCAGTGTAAGGGGATGGTAGAGGAAGCCATGACATAAAAGTCCTGAGTTTAGGACGGGCCATGGAGAGTCCTCGTGGGGCCTTGGCCGGGGTGGCAGATGTTTGAACTACACCCCCCTTGGCTTGGACTCTTGCGCGCCTTTGCCTGCCTGATAACTCAAGGGTTGCTTTGACTTCCGTGATCTGAAATCATCAAAATGCTTTGTGGATTCGGGGCTTAGGGTTTACCTGAGCCCCGCTCTCATGACTCTAGGCACATATTCCATGCATCTCTTTTTCATGGAGAGCTGATGGCACACTGCCTTAACGGCAACGTACAGAGTCGCGCAGAGTGAGACGTTCTGTGGCAGATCCTTCAAGTTTGTCATTGGTCTCGGGCTCAGAATTTTGGTTTTAGGGCTCAAGGTCTCAAGCTTTAGAATCCCAAAGCCCTGGACCCTAAACCCTTCACAACTAAGGAATGGCGTCGAGCCCTGTATTTCGAACATAGACCCTAAACCCTAAACCCAACTACGGGTTTAGGGTTTAGGTTCGTCGTGTTCCTCAGAAACTACCCCTCTGATGACTTTCTGGGCCCCCACAGTAAGGAGGCCCCTTTGGAGTTCCTAGGAATACGTTGACTATGGGGGGGGGGGGCTCTTGGGTTTACATGAAGGCTACATCCCCTTTTAGGGGTATGTACGGGAAAACAGAAGATAGAAACTACAACGGTATTGAGGTGGCTGTGGAGCATCTGAAGCCCCAGCGCATGTAGTATGAAGAACAACGGTCTGTTCAACTGCTTTTAAGGCTTTGGGCCAACATTTCACCAGGTTGTTACGGCACCCTTGCATATCAACTGAATCCCCCAACCCTAAACTCTAAACCCTAAATCCTAAACCCCTACACCTTTTTTGGCTTCTCCATGCCCTAGAATCAAACTTGAGAGGGTCATCTGCGAAGCGCGCTGTCGTGTTGACAAAGCAGCGCTGCCTCCTAGATTCTGCACGCGTCCTAGGAGACCGTTTAAAGATGTATGGAGTTTAGTGTCTGGGAAATGCAGGATCCTAGGAAACCCTGACCTTCAGAACGACTTTCAGGACCGTTCGACAAGATAGGTTCATAGTCGAGACTACACAACAGATATGAGGTCCTTGTTCTTATTAGCTAGGGTCAGGAGTTTACGAACTTGTGGTTGGTAGGGAAGAAGGAATATGGGACGCAGCACCACCATAAAGGAACATAGAGATTACTGTTTGTCCCTGAGCTCTGAACCCTAGACGTGTAACACCAGTACGCAACGCACGAGGCATGCACTGGTTTCACGGGACGTGTTGTTGAGGTCTTTTCAAAACTTCCATAATCCGGGGAGCCCGAATATCCATCCCAAACTACCATCTATAATCCAAAGTGTACAGAGGCACACACCTATATAACCCAAACCTTTACGAACCCCAGTGAAAGGCCCCACATTTTTGGAGCCCCCCGCTGGTTTCAGCTGGCACGGGGGGAGGACACAGCTCAAGGCTGTGAGAGCTCGGGTGGCAGGAAAAGGCTATCTGCTTCCCTTTAAAGGGATATATAGGGTTATACAGGAGTTATATGGGGGCTATATAGGGATAATGGAAAAGAAAATGGAAACTACCATTTAGGGTTTAGGGTTTAGGGTTTAGGGGTATAGGGTTTAGGGTTTAGGTTGGGTACTGCCCGCACCTCGTAACAGTCTATATTAGGGGTCCTATTAAGCGCTACATGTACCCATATTATAATTATTATCCCACTGTTACTGAGGGGGGCGCAGTACCCAAGGTTTAGCGTTTTAGGTTCGTAAGACTTGTTTAGCGTTGAGGGCTTACGGTTTAGTGATAATGCTAGAAATAAGCATCATGGTTGTAGCAATTATTAGATAAGAAGTATAGTGCCACTGGTAATCTGACAGTGATAAGCATTGAAATAATACTTGCAGTAATTAGAGTCTTGCTAGTAATAGTATTATGACTATTACGTGGCTTCATGATCCATGAGCATGCTAGTAATCTTAGTTCGCAGCTAATCGAATTCGAGTGAAACATGCTGCTATTCCAACGGCTCTCACTTCTTCTTGCCCTTCTTCTTGCCCCTGGCTTAGGGCTTCGGGTTCAAGGCTCCATGCAAAGCCCTACACCCCAAACTCAGTCCTTGTTGATGAGACCTTACCCTAAACCCTAAACCCTGAACCCTAAATCCTAAACCCTAGACCCTTAATCCTAAACCCTAGACCCTAAACACCCTAAACCCTAAGTCCTAAACCCTCAATCCTAAACCCTAAACACCCTAAACACCCCAAATGGAGAGAGGTGACTTTCGGGATGATGAGCTGCCCTTTCCCAAACCAACATGAAAACCCAGGATGAAGCTTAGCAAGGCTACTGCTTCTTCAGAAAGACCCTAAGCCTGGTTGGTGGTGGTTTAGTAGGGAATAAGGGAATATAGAGTATGTATGTATATATATATATATATATCTGTGGTTTAGGGCTTGGGGAATAGACTTATATGGGCATTGTATGGACTTTTTATTGCCTTCCTCATGCGACAGAGATGTGGTCGATAAAGTCCTCTTCCGCCCTTGCCTCTGGCATGAGCAACGCTGCGTACAACCCATGCAACATGCCACCTTGCGTCCTTTGACGCCACTCAAGACAGCCTTCAAATCCAGCGGTGCGGGCTAATACTGGCGTGGCTGCTCTTCGCCTCTTCCGGGCTGACCCTCCTCACTCCTCATTCCCGTTACATGGGACTTTTAGCAAACTCCGGTGCCAACAATCTCGCAGATCAATCACAAGTTGTTGTTCACGGATAACTGGAATACATTCTGATCACATGTTATCTTACTGCTGCATAAGCGCGTATAAGAGAGAGAGCGAGAGAGAGAGAGAGAGAGAGAGAGAGAGAGAGAGAGCGAGAGAGAGAGAGAGAGAGTGAGTGAGTGAGTGAGTGAGTGAGTGAGTGAGTGAGACAGTGTGGGAGTGAATATGTAACCTTCCATTTCGCCCTAAACACCATTAGGGATCATTCCGTCACCCTGCAAGCACTGTCTTCCAACTCAATAGGCGTTATCAGCAGCTGACCAAATCCTAAACCCAACACGCCAAATCCACCTGGACACACAGAGCACGTAAACTTATGGCCTTGTGGAAACCGCAAAACTAGAACACCCACGCCCACCCACATCCGTAAACCCTAATTTTTAGTCACCCGAACCTCAAAACTTTAACGCCCCCCCAGACCCCTAATCTAAAAGCTTTAAAGCAAAACCTCAAAACACTAACGTCCCAAACCGTACCTACATACCTTACTCCCCAGACTTGGATGTTGATTTCCTACACCTAGCCAAATCCTAAACCCTAAATCGAAGCCAAAAGCGTCAATACCTCACACCAAACGTGGCGCAGCGGCCCTTTCGAGCCACCCAGCTGGTCTTTAATGGCCTGCGTGGAAGTACTGCCAGCAAGTAGGTGTAAAAAGGGTTTAGGGCTTTAGGGTTGAGAGTTTCAGGATTGCCTACATGATTGCCAATATCCTTCTGAGGTTCATCTGTGGTATCTTATATAGAACCCCTGTAATTATTAAGGCCACTGTATTTGGTTAAATTGAAGGACAGGGTTTAAGTTTTAGGCTTGACCGTAGCATTTGGAATTTGAGGTATATGAGGGGCTTGAGATATAACCCCATTATAGTAGTTTCCATTTTCTTTTCCATTATCCCTATATATACCCATTATGGTAACTTAATTATGGGCAATTCAGGTTCAGCGTGCTTCCATGCTTTCTGCATCAGGCTTGAAGGTAGCAGGTGTGGTTTGTCTCAAGGTTTAGGTTTAGGTACAAAGCACCGAGCCCGCAAGAGTGGAAAAACTATAAGGTTTCGGGCTGTTTAGGGTTTAGGGTTTTGTGATTCAGGGTGCCTGAACCCTAACCCTAAATGGCCCCTAACTCGTTCTTCCCTCCCAGACAAACTAACAAGAAGCAGCATATAGCGTTCCACAAAGGGAACGTGGCTTCATGTCGGCCCTTTCCAGGTTCCGTGCTAGTCTTGGGGGCAAGGTAGGCCGTCTTCAGAAAACCGTGACAAGCATCCACGACTTATAGTCCCCCCTAAAGTAGATAGAATATGGGGGTATATAGGGATCCTATTGTAATTTACCCAAAGCCATATTCTATCTACTTAAGGGGGACTATAAGCCTAAGAGCTCGGCCCAAAGCCTCAAATCCTGAGCCCAAAGCCCTATAGACCCTAAAGCGCTGGTTTGCCCTGGGTCTGAAAACGTCTCCAATGCAAGCAGTACGTACTCAGACTCACGCGGTTTAGGGTTGTAGGGTTCAGGGCCCAAGCCCTGAAACCTAATCTGCATACCCTAAACCTAAACCCCAAACCCTAAACCCTTTAACACATACTCTAAACTTCGAACCCTAAAACTTGTAAACCCTAAGCCTTATAATCCATACCCTAACCCTAACCCGAGCCCCAGACCCACCGAAGCTTCCAGATAGCCCCTGAATCCCTTCTGGGATTTAGGGTTCGGGGTTGGGGGTTTAGGGTTGTGCTCTTTTACACTCTTTTCCCGGGTTTGGGGTGTAGGGTTTGGGGTCAGGGATCCCATGTCACATGGTTTGGATTTAGGATTTTAAGTTTCAGGTTTATCCGAAGAGGGACCGGGGTTTAGGTCATAAAATGGCATAGCGGGGAGAGAGAAAACATCGAAACTACTATAGTATTTAGGGTTTTGGGTTTGCTTTCCTTTGAAATTGCTCCTCATATACCTGGATCCCCAGCAACTCAGAACTAAGAAGTCCCCCTTTTCAAGTGTAGCCGAGTTTTGAAAGAGCCTCGGATCATTTCCTTTGCCTTGATTGGGTATAGACTTGGGACTGTCAGGGCGTACCTGAACCCCAAAACATACCTAGACCTCTATAACCTATAACCCACCCCTTTTATAGGGTACGTTGCCTCGTGCGTTTTGGCAGCCACCCGCTCGGTGATTTTCACCTGAACACGTCCCCTGCCCCCCCATCATAACCCACCCCACCCCCCGCCTTAAGTGGGGATCTAGGAATAAACCTTACCCCCCTAAACCCGTAAAACCCTAGGGTGTCGAGTTTAAGGCGTTGTGTTTTGGGTTTAGGGTTTCAGAGTTTAGGGTGCCCTTGGCAGGGGATATGGGGCATGTGAGGGATATGTAGGGATATCGAGTGATACATCAAACATGGAGAGTCAAGGCGAACAGAGGATGGACATCTAAACCCTAAACTCTCAACCTCGAAATCTGGGGCTTGGAAGCAATATAATAGGGTTCAGGGTTTAAAGGGCTACGGAGAACATCCATGAAGCGCCCTCAGCCCAGGGGTTTCTCGTGCCAGGGAGACCCTGGAGTTAGGAAGTATACTATATCCCCGCATTGAACACATTGTAACCCTACTTTAACCACTCATGAGTAGGTTCCCAAATCACAGTACCCACGATCTGGTATCTTTGCATTAAGTCCTTCAAGTAGGAAGACTGCAGAAACATGTACAACTTCACAGAAATTCATAAGAGCATCTTCCACTGCCCTCTGGGGCTCTGAACTAATCCACTTGCCCTTAATCAAAGCCAGCAACGCCAAGCAGTTTTTTGGGGTATATGGGTAGTTCCCAAAATTGGGGTCCCATTTGGGTACCCCTAGATATTAGGTGCCGTCATATAACCTATAATCCAAAGTGGCCCGTTATTTTGAGAACAACCCATATAGAATTTGAACTCAAGCATGCAGTAGGTTCAAATTGCCAAAAGCCTGCGCACTTCACTACGGACCTCCAATTTGCAAGCATTAAACTCCTGATGCTTCTTCGAGGGTCCAAGGACCCAAATGTGATGGTTCTAGTTGCCAGAAGCAAGTGGGATTCTGGTCTTGAACAACGAAATCCAGGATATTTGGGTACATACTAGGACTATTCTGGATTGCCATTCTGCTTGGTGGTTCTTTGTTCTGGCTAATGAAGCAGGTGCCTCACGCTGAACCTCCACCACCAGAGCCTATACCCTAGCGTTAACCCTGAACCCAAAGCACAACACCTTACTCCGAAAAACAAAAAAAACTGGAATCTGGGACCTAAACCCTTAACCCTAAACCCTAAACTACTCTTGAAGGCGGCCAACAAGTACGCCCTACCTTGGTGTCTTAGTGCCCAACGAACCAGAACTTCAAACCCCTCAACTCCCTGAACCTAACTCCGACAACCTTGAAATGCAAATCTTGAACCCCAAAAGCGCCCCACATCCAAATATCCTAAGCCCCAAAGTGGGCAAAACAATTTCCCAAAACCCCTTGAAACAGCCAACATGGCTATTATTCTACAAATCTTTTGGGGTTCAAGTACACCCTAAACCCCCCAAAATCCTAAACCCTAAACCTGTAAACTGTAAACTGTCAGGCAAGTTGCCTCTTTGACGTGTCCGTGACCGGGTCCCATCCTTGCCACACCCATCTATGGGGATAATGGAAAAGAACATGGAAACTACAGGGATTATAGGGGTTGTATAAGGGTTATATAGGGGTTATATAGGGATATAGGGGGATATATTGGGAGAATGGAAAAGAAAATGGAAACCCTAGGTCCCTTTAAAGGGATATATAGGGGTTATGTTGTGGTTATATTGGGATAATGGAAAAGAAAAAGGAAACTACTATTTAGAGTTTAGCGTTGGAGGGTTTTAGGGTTTAGGGTTCAGAATAGTGGAGAATCGAATGGAAAGGAAAGTGGAAATGAAACGCAAGCTGGGGTATTTGGGGATTTAGATTGTTGATACTGAAGAATGTTGCACTGACTTTAGTGAAGAGGCCTCCTTTGATGTGTTTTCGCCGCCGCTTATTCAGGATCTGGCCATTGTTGGGAAGGTCCTGCTTAATGCGTTTTGGCTTTGGGGCCCTAAAAATACGGGACCGAATCAATCCAGACATCCCTTTTAAAATAATTTCCAAGGCCTCCCGGGGCCCTCAGTACTCAGGACGTCTAATCTCTATTTTTCTGGGGCCCTATTGTGGGGGGGGGGGACCCCTAGGATTAAAGCAAGCCCAGCATCAGGTCTAGGGTTCAGGGTTGAGGGGTTCAGGTTTTGTGGGTTTAGGTCTTCATAGACGTGATATACAGGGGTTATGTAGGGGTAGAAAGGGTTTCAAAAAGCTTCGGATTTAGGGTCTAGGTTTCCGCTTTCAAAATTTGAGAATTTGGGTCAGGGTTTCAGGCTTTGGGCAGAGGCCATTGTACTTGCTGCTCTGGAGTAGGTGTTTCTGCATGCAGCGCTCTGAGTGTACCAAAGAACCAAGCCTTCAACCCTAACTCCCTAAACCTCAAAACCCTCAAAAGCTGAACCCCTCCATCTAGAGCCTTTTAAACCTAGACCGCCTATGTGGTCCATGCATCGTAAACTGCAGGTCGCCCCTAGACCCCAACTGCCGACCAGATTCAGCGAGTGCACAAGCTTGGACGCGCCCTCGTCACTAATGTGGTTGCCTGGCCGAATCTTAAACAAGGGTTCGGGTTTCTAGTTTAATGATGTAGCATATGAGGTGTAGGATTAGCTTAGGGTTTAGGACTTACGGTTTAAGATTACTAGTTCAAGGTTCAGGTCAGGGTTCCTCGAACTTTTGGGTCTTTTTCCTTTAGATATTAGTGGGCTGCGCCTGGTAATCATGCGGAGGATTTAAGCTAGAGAGCTGTAGAGGTATTTGGGGCTACCTATACGCTTTCTGGGTTCAGGTTTGGGGTTTGGCGCTTCGTGATAAGGCGTTCAGCCTAGAACAAGGGTTTACGGACCAGGGTTTAGGATGGAAAGGTTGACTTTAAGGTGTGGAGCTCCAAACGCGGAACCTCAAGAGTCTGGCATGCAAGGGAACCACACATACTATGATCAAGGCACTCCTACTTGAATGTCTCCAAACATGATGTCCCCTGAAGTCGGGTTCAGGTGCTCCAAGCATCTAGTACCTAGTGCATTGCTGCATAGCCCTGACAAACTTGAATACGTAACTTCATACACGTTAAACCCACTGCACAGCCATTGCAGATGCACTTTGGAAAAGTGCCTTAATCTATTTGATGGATTCAGGGTCTAGGTTCTAGGATTGGATGTTCAGGCTTAGCGTGGAACAAGGCAGTATTTTTTCGTGCATTTTTGTGTGGTGTATAGCGGTTTTCAGGTTCCAGGGTTTAGAGAATAGGGTGTAATAAGGATATTACGCCCATCAAGGAGAATTAAATGGGAAAGAACATGATACATTAAATAGAAACTGGGCAAATGTGATTACATAAGGTTTTAGGCTTCAGGCCCAAAGCTTGCTTCATCGTCTTCTACTCTGGCCACTATGACCATCGCTCTTTCTTTGCTGTTTGCGCCCGTAGCTTGTCTATACGGCTTGTGTCCCTTGAAACTCCTAGGCTGCGAACCACGAAGGTTAAGGTTTAGGAATTCGGAAGGATTATTGGGTAGGATAATTTAGGGCTCCCTTTAAGGGGGTTATGGGGAATTTGTAGGGTTAGGGGTTTGGGCCTAGCGTTAGTCTCAAAAATCTTGAAAGCCTTATCCCCCGCAGCCCTAGGCATGACATCCTAAACCTCGAGCCCTAAAAGCCTGAAACCCTCCCAAACAAGCCAAATCTCATAGGATCCTATACCACCCACATCTTCGCACGGGTATTTAGAGGGTGGTGTAGGATCCCTTATACCCTAAACCTGAAACCAAACCCTGAATCCCAAATCCCTTATATTGGGGCTATATTGGGATAATGGAAAAGAAAATGGAAACTACTATTTAGGGTTTAGGGTTTAGGATTTACTGTCTAACCCTAAACCCCGAACCCTAAATCTTAAAAACCGAAGCCCTAAACCCTGAAGACCCAATCACGCAGACGATCCTCCAAGGTTGTAGGAGGCCAGCGTAAGGTTGTTCGCAAAGAGCTCACGCAGGGCCTTCCCATGAGCTCAAGCTACCCTCAGGGTCCAAGTGCCTAATTAGGGTTCAAGGTTACGCCCCATATACATACATATATATATATATACATCACTCTCTCTCTCTCTGTCTCTCTCTCTCTCTCTCTCTCCCCCTTACCTGTACTTCATGTACCGCTTTCCAAATCTGCTGTTTTGCAGGAGGGTCAACACCCTAAACCCTAAACCCTAACACCCTAAACTGTATTAGTAAAGGTCAGCAGCACAAGTGAAGCAACGCCTTGATGACCTCCGGCGTGTCGGAAAACTTGTTGTCGAAAACGTTGATTTCCCTGGCTGGCTTTAGGGCTTTAGGGTTTAAGGGGTTGTAAGGTTTCATACTTTAAGGCTTGGGGGTGTAAGGTTTAAAAGTTTAAAGTGCTTCAGGGTTTAGGAGAAACCATAGGCAATGTAAGGGCTGAGCTCCCTACAGCTAACCTTGATGTCGACACACCGAAGACATAGCGGCCCTAAACCCTGAACCCTTCCTTTTGGCTCTTCTTAATCGGTGTTGGGCCAGATTGGGGTACAGGGAAAACCCGAAATGCAGGTACTTCCAACAGTTCATCTCATCTGCAATTTTTTCTTTCGCCCACCCTAAGCCCTCATCCCTATACCCTGAACCTTAACGCTTTTTTGGAACTCCTGAGGCCCCAAGCCCCGCACCCGGTTTCGGGTTTAGGGTTTTAGCGAGGATTATTTATCCAAATAAGCCAGCTTTCCATTTCGTTCTCCACTGTTCAAAATTAAACTGAAGTACGGAGCAAACCATGGTCTTCTACATAACTTAAGCGGGTCAGTTTTTTTTTTCTCGGTCGATCGGTTTGAGGGTTCTACGAAAGTTAAATCTATGGCCTGATATGGACTGCATGGGAATTACGGGTCACAACAATTGAGAATGATGTTCAACGCCCCTGTTAAGGGGCCTGAGCAAGTAGAATCGGGTCAGCGGGTATAATATACGTAGTATAGTTATATGGGGTTTCCATAAACCGGGGGTTCCAAGTAGACCCTGATCTGAGAAGGACTCTGGAAAGCCCCCATTCAAGGATTAGGGAAGAATTCTGCTGGAAATTATCCAGGTTTCTACGACTCTACGCATTCTACACACTCCCATCTCCATCTTTGGGTATTGCAAAATCGGGGTCAGCTCATAGTCCCCCTTAAGTAGATAGAATATGGGGTATATGGGGATCTTATTATAATCTGCACAAAACCATATTCTATCTACTTAAGGGGGACTATATTCCAAACAATGCGATCCTTACCCCACCTCCCCCCTAGCCCACTACAGGAAGCCCCAAAGCCAATGCTTTAAACAGGATTCTGACACCAAGGCCTCGAACGCATTTTGCTGTGTAAGCCACACGCCGAAACCTAATCCAGACCCCCAAAGGGATCTAAAAATTAGATCCCCTAGAACCATAGAGGGAAGTATATAAGGATTATACAGGGGTTATAATGGGTCTATATAGGGGATCTAATTTTTAGATCCTCCCAGGGGTCTGGGAAACCATGAGCCCATCAAGAAAACTGCGGCCGGTGGGCGTAAGGGCTTCTTTTCGCCTGCAGGCGTTGAAGACGTCTACCACACCTGAATTAGGGCTTTTTTCGTTCTGAAAACAAGCAAGACTATCATTATGTACATACACGATAACCATCCGAAGGATATAACCTTGCCCTATATTGACTCCATAGCCTCCCCATTGAAAGCGCTGATCATCTGAACCAATGCTTAGGGCTTGGGCCCCGACGTGTCTTGTCATGAGTGCTTTAATGAAAGAGAAATGGTGCCCTGGGGGCTTGTTGGCTTGTCTTTCCCTGAACCCCAAACCTCATAAATCTTAGCCGTAGACGCAAAACCCCAAAACCCATGACCTCAAACGCTTGGGCCTTTTGTTGCCTGGAGTGGTTCCTTCTTCTTTTCAGGCTTTGAATTTTCTTTGTTGCTATTGTTGTCTTCAGTTGGGTTGGCGGGGGTACAGGGCTCTTGAGTCTCTTGGCTTTGGAAAGGTGGTCTTCGGAAAATTCGGGACCCTTCCGGGGCAAATCGACATACGCACCTAGCATCCAAAACCTCAAGCCGACTGGTGTGGGGGAGAAAAAGACTCCAGACCCAAAACCCTAAATCCTGTAGTTCTGGCAGCTACCCAGGTATTCCTTTTTCGTTTGGGTTCAGGCCCTGTAAAGGCAAGGGCTCAGCGTCTGGGGTTTCGGGCCCAGGCCTCAAAGGCTGTCAGGGTTTAGGGTTTGGGGTTTCAGGGTTTAGAGTTTAGGGTTTGGGCTTCAGTCTTTTGGGCTTAGATTTGACGGTTTAGGGTTTAGAGTTTAAGGCTTACAGTTTAGGTAGCGGCCCTTACTCAGAAGCGCTCAGCAGGCCCCGCTGCATGGCTATAGAAAGCAAGCCTACAGATTCAGGGTTGAGGGTTTAAGGGTTCTTCTAGCCTTCTAGCCTGCCCTACACTATCCCCCCGCAGATTGTCCCTTAATTACCTGCCTAAGCCTGAGTGAGGAGGAACCGGGGGTGGGGTAGCATGGCGGGGAGGGGTAGCAGAAGAACGGATCAGGACTGTCCCCAAACTGTAAACTCTAAGCCCTAAGACCTAAACCCTCAACTCCGCTAGGACTCCATGGTTGGCATTTTGGAGCGTGTCAGGGTTTGGGTTTCAGAGTTTAGGGTCCAGGGGGCTTCTTGAGATGGAGGTACTCTAGCAACTCTAGACATTTTTATCATAAGAAGATTGGGGGGTCCTTTGTAGGATTCTTTGGAGGATAGTTTTAAGAAATACCCGTTTAGGCTCTACTAGAGATGAGGCATACGGAAAATCCCTACGCCTAAGTCCTTGACCCTACACAACGAAACGCCCCCAAACCCTAAACCCTAATCCGTACTTCGTATAATCAATCCCGAACCCCTAAACCGTAAACCCTAAATCCTATGCAATCCCAATAATCCCTAAACCCTTGACCCTGAACCTTGTGGAACCTTCATCTCCCTAAACTTTTGGAAGCTGCCTATAACCACTATACATCCGTATACAGCCTTGTAACACCCACCCGAAACCCTACCTAGACCCTCCAATGTAGCACTTTTTTGTAGTCCTAGTAAGACTCCTAACCAACAAACCATACCAAACCCAAAAAGGAACTACATTGGAGGGTCCAGGTAAGCTTCAGCTTCCCTCTCATTATCTAGGTTCCCTCTTGATTCTCCATTGAAAAGCCTGCCTGGATCCCAGAAGTATGTAGTTTAGGATTTGGGGTTTAGGGTTTAGAGTTTAGGGGTTTGGGATTTTGCGTTTAGGGTGGGGACTATTTTGAAATATCTGGGCCACTCTTTGACCCACATTTTGTGGCCCAGGTAAACCCGGACCCCACATAATTCCTGTATATCCCCTTTAAAGGAGCTAAGGACCCTTGGCTTCAGAACCCTGAATTTCCAGCCTCGCTCTTTGAGGTAGTTCCCCTGGAGCTCTAGCTTCTCCAAGGCATTTCTGGACGAGCAGCAATGTACCCTAAACCCTAAACCACTAAAGAGGATTTAGGTTGTCCATGAAAGGGGATCTAAGCAGATAGCAGGTTCTATACGGATATACAAGGACATGAAGGTATTTCCGAAAGAGCAGCGTTTTGGATGGAGGCTGTAGTTTCGGGTTCAAAGGAAATATGCTATAGATTCTAACAAGCGGGCTGAGTTAAATTCTTCGTATATCGTACTTCAGTCACTGACTGGGATCTTTACTTACCCATACCCCAAGATCCTTTGTGAGGGTTTGGAATTTAGGGCTTGGCTTGACAAGAAGAGCTTACCTGGAATAGGGTTTAGGGTTTGGGGTTTCGGGTTTGGGGTTAGGGCTTAAGGTTTAGCGTTGTGTCTTGGGTTTGGTGGTATGTCAGAAAGTTAACTCCAATACAGGTAGAACCCAGTTGGGCCGATTGATTATGCATGCAAAAGCCTTTTTGGAATGATCCGATTTGCGCCGTCTCTGGGTGAGGGCACGCCAAAGGGGACATAATCTATATATATATATACACATAGATGTAGTCGCTGTAGTATATCTTACTTTCTTCCCCACTAACCCCGGTGAGCTGATCAAACCCCCCTGCGCCACCAGGTCACCCAGCGCAGCCAGGAAGCCCTAGACTCTAAACCCCCCATTCCAGGGCCTCTCCCGCAGAAGTCTGGGTTGCTGTCAAGGAACTTAAGCTAAGTTACTATAATAAGGAAAACCTATTCTTTAGGATTCAAGGTTTAGGGCAAAAATAATAAGGTTGCTGTCAAGAAACTTAACTTTAGGACTTTACGGTCTAGGGTTAGGGTTACTTTGCTTAGGAAACCCTATTCTTCACCTTATACCCATTGTATGGCAGCTGAATTTTAAATCTGTGAACAGCAACCCAGTAGTTGACAATGGTACGGCGATTGTCATAAGCCCCTTGAGGATGATCCTTGTGACTTTTCATGCCAGCAAGGATCCGTTGATGAGCTTGGCCATCAACCCAAAGTGTCCATGTAGGTATATAGTTTTTACCTGGGCCCTATGGGAAGCATTTTTGGGCCCAAAGTATACACTGTATGCCTACCTTAAACCCTGGACCCTACCTTATATAAGCTACTGTCTAAACTCCTGGTATCCCCCTTAATATCCCCTATGAAAGTCCCCTAGATAAGCCCCTATATAACTCCCTTTAAGGAGTTTAGACTGTAGCTCATATAACTACATGGGGTTTTGGGGGAAGCGCGCCATGCCCCGCCTTTTTTCTCCGTGCGCCTGCCTTGAATATGAGGGCGAATAATGAGCACGACATGGGTAGTTCCCAAAATTAGGGTGCCATTTTGGTATCCTAAATATTAGGTGCCGTAATATAGTCTATACCCAAAAGGGGTCCATACTTTGAGAGCTACCTACATGATCAGACTGTGTGCTTAACCCTCCTTGGCCCACTGATCCATAAGCATTGAACCTCAAAGAACAAGCAGTGTGGCAGAATTACCAACAGCCACCTGAACCCAAACCCTAATCCCTTATCCCCAAACCATAAACCCTTAACCCTAATTCCTAAACCGCAGGCACCCTCAAACCCTGAAATCCTAAACCCCCAACCCTATCGCATCCGTCCAGCCTGTAGTAGATAAGGATGTGGCCAATGTACTGCCCACCGTCCTGACTTACGCGGGCTTAGTGTTTGGGATTTCGCGTCTTGGCCTACAGGGGTTTCGGGTTTGAGGGCTTGGTCTTTCAGGTTCATCCAGAACTTGGGTTTGGGCTTCAGGTGGTTGGGCATAAATCCCTAAACCCAAAACCCCAAGCCGCAAACCCTAAACCCTGAACGCAAACCATTGTCCACGATGCAGGGTTTGGAAGTTTCAGGGGTCATCAAAGCTGCTTGGGGAGACTTGGTGAAGGGACAACTTCCAGAGACTCAGCCTCAATCTCCCAAATCCTATGTGCTAAACCTCGAAAGAATTTAGGGTTTAGGGTCTAGGGGTTTAGGGCTTAGGGTGCCAGAAGCCCTCAATCCTAAACCCTAAACCACGGCTGAGGGCCCGAATCTCCAAACCTTACGCACCCTAGGCGCCCTATGCTACGATGTAGCCTTACCACTATCCTCAAAACTCGGTTGCTCTTTAACCTGTCAACTTAACACAAAGTAGCTCCCGCAATATGAAACAGAGGAAGCCCCAAGTGCAGGAGTGCGAACCCTAAACCCTATAGTCCCCCTCAAGTAGATAGAATATGGGGTATATGGGGAGCTTATAATGTACATATTCAATCTACTTAAGGGGGAGTATAACCCTAAACCCCTACCGAGCTACTCCAAATTCCCAGCCAACTTCTGCGTGGGAGCGTCTCAGAACAAGATCTATGTGGGAGTTTCCCAAAATTATGGGTACCTTTTTAGGGGTCTCCATAATAAGGATTATAGTATTTTGGGGTCTATATTGGGGTTACCCTATTATGGGAAACTACCATGTAGTTCTGTAGAAGGACCCGTGGTTTAGGGTTTCGTAAGGGTTAGTTTAGGGTAAGGGTTTACGACTGGTGATCCATACTTACCCATACAATCCTGGGGTGCCTAAGAAGGTTAAGCCCTTTTGGGAAGCCCCAACACGTGAAACCTAAACCCTAAAACCTGAACCCTAAGCGCCAAACCTAAACCCCATTCCGCCCGCGGCCTCACCAATGCCACAGTAGTTCAGGGACAGCTGTCTCAAGGTGGCATTCCTGAGGGAACGGAAGAGATCAAGGTTGAGACCATACTACGGTTTGGGGTGATGAGGACAACAAACTCTCTACATCCTAAACCCTGAACCCAAATCACCACACTTCACGCTAAAAACCCTACGGAAAGAGGGTCCCAGGCCTTCGATTTGAGCATTGCGGGCCAGTCCCCCAGACACGCATACACCCTGGAATGCCAAAGAGGCTCAGGGTTGAGGTTTTAGGATTTTTGGTCTAGGGTTTAGGGTCTGAGGTTTTATGTAGGGCTCTGGACTGTATTTGGCACAGACCTTCATAAGGCTCCATGCTTGTCTGGAGGAGGACAAACACTACCTAGCTCCCCAAAGTGGCGAACATGATAGCCAACAAGAGTCAAAATGCCATTCTTCTACATACTTTGCGAGTTGCTAAATGCTAAAACCAGGTGCACACCGAGACTCCTAAAAACCCACGCTTTTGAAGTTTGTACATCCTAAACCACCAAACCTGAAACCCCAACCCTTTAGGGTTTAGGGTTGTGCATCCAGAGTTTGAAGTTATTCCCGAGGCCTAGACTCTGATCCTTACCAAAACCCTGAACCCAAAATTTTGAATCCGAACCCCTAGACTCTGTAAGCCCGCAAGTCACAATCTACATGTTGTAAACATGATATATACCTTACATCCCCTTTAAAGGTAACCCTCCTTAAACAAGAACGCCAACCCTAAACCTTAAACCCCCAAGACCTAAAGCCTAAATCCTAAATCCTGCGGATTCTTTTATATACCCCTATTTCCTCGAGATTCACCCCCTGGGGCTCCGTCTGGCTAAGCCCCTGCGAGAGACGCTCCACGCCAAGAGTACCAAACTGCCAGACATTAGGGTCCTTTTGGGTTCAGGTTTGGCTTGGGGTTGAGAGTTTAGGGTTCAGGGTTTAGGGTTTGGGGTTTAGGATTTAGGGATTGGTGTATAGGCTTTTCACAGGCGCTGTACAGGGTTATGTGGGTAGGTGCGAGGATGTATAGGAACATGTAGGGATATACAGGGCGTAGAGTCCAGGGTTTAGGGCTGAGGGTTTCGGAGCAGGGTTTAGTACATCTACTTTGGGTTCGGGAACAGGCCATTTTGGCTTAACTTTTCATTTTGAACTCGACGTATTTCAAAACCGAGGAAATCGGGAGCCTGAAGCCCTAAACCCTAAACTGGGTTGCTGTTAAGGAATTTAATTTAAGTTACCATAATGGGTATATATATATATATATATAATAATGGGTTTCCCCAATATAGTAACTTAAATTAAGTTCCTTAACAACAACCCAGTAAATGCAAGCTTATTTCATCTTAAAGGTTTTTGCTTTGGGGCTGGGAGAGATGCCAACAATTAGGGGTACCATTTTGGGGTTATATAGGGAGAATGGAAAAGAACATGGATACTACTATTTAGGGTTTAGGGTCTAGGGTTTCTAAGGTTTCCGAAAATTAGGGGTACCATTTTGGGGGTCCCAATATCAAGGAGTATAGTATTTTGGGTTCATATTGGGGTCCCCCCAGTTATGGAAACTACCATGTAAGGGTATATAGACAAACATGGAGCTATACAAGGCTTAGGAATTTTAGGGTTGAGGTGTTGGCGGTTGAGGGATGTTGGTTTAATCTTGAAGCTTGAGTAAGTGTGTGGGGCTTAAGGTTTTGGGTTGAAAGTTGAGCAATAAGCGTAGAAGGGTTCAGGGTTGACTTTTTGGTTTTATTTTCTCGGGCTCCGTGTCTTTTCCAAATCTTGCTGCCCTAAACCCTAATTAAACCCTAAACCTTAAACCCTATTCCTCCGGTATCATCATCCTTTACTTTGATTGTTTTCATTCGTTCTCATCATTTTGGGTGCAGGAAGGGGCCTTTTCTACTTGAGTTGACCGGGCTTGTTTTTGCTTGTTCTGTTCCTGTTCCACGTAGGCCAACCCAAAACCCAATGCCAATGCCCCGAGCACGACTTGGGCCAAACAGCTGACGTCACGAAACTTCTCGTGAGGATCTGAGATGGTGCCTTTGAAATGATGAGTCTGATATGGGTACCCATAGGGGTAATATTAGGGTTTTATTGGGATAATGGAAAAGAAAATGGAAACTACTATTTAGGATTTAGGTTTGAGGGTTTAGGGGTTTAGGGTTAGGGTTTATGTAGGGTTTTGGGTTTAGGTACCCACCAGGACCTTCCTTGTACCCTTAATTGGGGATATATGGTGCCCAATAATGGGTACTTAGGCCCTAATAGAGGGTAGGAGGAGGGTCTCGGCATAGGGGTAATCTTAGGGTTATATTGGGGTCATATGGGGATACATGGAAAAGAAAATGGAAACTACCATAATGGGTTATATAGGGATCGCAACCAATCCTAAACCCTTAGTACACAAAGACCCAACTCCCCCAAAACTCAACGAATCCCCGGATCCAAAACCGCAAACTCTCAACCCCCGAAACCATTAGACACTTAAAATCCCAAACGCGCTATGCCATGTAATGTGCACATATGATATATACACACAGAAATCCCAAAAGCAAACCCTACAAACCCTGAACCCAAATCCCCAAACCCTAAAAACCTTACACACCCCAAATCTTGGTCCACAACAGTCCCCAAACCCCGAACCCGAATCCCCAAACCCGATAAAGCCCCAACTTTTTCCCCCACACTTCAGGCCTGGTTGTAGTCCAGTCGCAACAGGTTTACCAGCTTGTTACCATTTGGCCTGGCCACTGCGGGCTTTGGTAATAGGAGTAATGGTAATGCTAGACATAGTAAGAGCAATGAGAGTAGATGTAATAATGTAGGGTTCAGGGTTAAGGCCTTAGGAGTTTAAGGTGCAGTATTAGGTTTGAATTATGGGCCCGTAGTATGAGCCCTTTGGGACCTCATTTACCTATTCTTATGCCCTGTCAAGTGTAGAGATCCAATTGAAGGCCCATAGTTACGACCCAGGAAATAGATAGGGGCCCATGTTAAGGTTGGGACCTAGGTGCTGAGTGGCGGGTTGCTGGTTAGGGCTTAGGGTTAGGATGTAAGGTGAGGGGTTTAGTGTCCAGTACTGGGTGATACTGGTACAACAGAATTCCGTAGGGCCCAAAATGTAATTGCCATTATCCCTTGTGGTCATCATTCGTGGTTTTGGGGCGTATGGTTTTGGGGCTTTGCTTAGGTTTGGGGTTTAGGGCAAAGTTTCCGGCGTAGAGCTTGGGGTTAGGGGCTCAGGGGCCTAAGCCCTAAATGCACAACCTCTTGGCTGAAATTCCACGTTGGTTTTTGGGAGGGAACGGTTTTGATTTCAGACTTTGCCTGTGCAGCTTAGGATCTGCGAGGACGACTCATGGTTGTCATGACATGCTCAAATCCTAGGATGGAATTGGAATACTCGCGGCGTTTACAGTTTTGGATTTGGAGTCCCTATGAATCCAAAAGACTTGAGCAGCCCAATTCACACCAAGCAATGCAGGGTTCCCATCATGCATTTTTTTAACTCTTTGGTGTCCAGCATCACTTTTTTGGCGGTTATAAGCAGATCACAATACCCCTAGAATGATACCTGTTGGGGACGTAAACCCTGAACCCTGAAACCTGAACCCTAATGCAAACCCACGATGAATAACCCCCTCCTTTTAAGGGCCTTGATATTAGGATCCCTATTATTATCCCTATTAAGGGGAGGGGGTTTGTTAATCAGGGGTCTACACCCTAAACCCTAAAAGCTAAACCCTAAATAGTAGGTTTCCATTTTCTTTTCCACTATCCCAATCTAACCCCTATAGAACCCACATATGAGCTATAGTCTAAACTTCTAGTATCCCCCTTAATAAGCCCTATAGTAGTCCCCTATATAATCCCCTATATAACTCCCTATATAACCCCCTTTAAGGAGTTTAGACTATAGCTCATATAACCCCTATGGGTCTAGATTAAACTAAACAGTAGTTTCCATTTTCTTTTCCATTATCCCTATATAACCCAAATATAATCCCTATAAACCCCCAATATATACCCTATATAACCCTAAACACATTATTAATCATGGGACTATATAACCCACATATAACCCCTATGGGTCTACATTAAACCGTAAGGACCAGACCCCAGGGTGCGGCCGAGGAATTCGCAGCCAAGCTCTGTCACCCCATTGTCCGTGAAGTGGAGGTCCTGAAAGTTTAGGGTTTAAGAGTTCAGGATAATGGAAAAGAAAATGGAAACCTTAGGTCCCTTTAAAGGGTTATATAGGGTTATATAGGGTTTAAGGGTT
>CAJNIZ010015258.1:80721-95069 GCA_905231905.1 Symbiodinium pilosum
TCCTAATTTTGGGGGTTGGGGTTTATTGCCAAAATCCCTTTATTGGAAAACTCCAGGGAAATCGGTTTGATTTCACTCTTGCAATCCCTCTAAGTACTTACAATGCACAAACATTGGCAACTCCTAGAATTCTTGCAAACCTGCAGAACCTCCCAGAGACACACATGAAACCCAGCAACCCAAAAACCTGTCAACCAGAACCCTAACCTCCAACGCCTAATTCCCAAACAGGCATTAGAACAACAGACAAGTTCTTACCCAACAACAACCCGGCCACACCACAACCCTCCCCAAACCCTAGACCCTAAGCCCTTAACCCTAAATCTTAAACCCCAACCCCTAAACCCAAAACCTTGAACCCTAAACCCAAAATCCTCGCCCAAAGAAACCCAAGAAAGCCTGAGAAGAATGATACTGCTTGATCCCACAGCATCCCAGGGGTTGCTTTGAACATGGTTTTGGTTCTTCTTGCCCTGACTCCCTACATGGGTTTAGGGTTTAGGGATCAGGATTTAGGGTTTAGGGTTTAGGGTCTAAACTCCTAGTATCCCCCTTAATAATGGACAATCAAATGGAAAAGAAAATGGAACGTGAAATGGAAACTGCTAAGTATAGGGTTCTGTAAGGGATTGTAAGGGTTATAGTCTAAACTCCTAGTATCCCCCTTAATAACCCCTATAGTAGCCCCCTATATAATCCCCTATATAACCCCTTTAAGGAGTTTAGACTATAGCTTACATAAACCTTCATACAAACAGGGCCCCCAAACCTACCCTAGATCCAGGGTTCAGAGACTGCCACAGCCACCGGGCTTATACATCTTGCGCCCTCACCTAAACCCTAAGCCCTAAACTCTATATGCCCTAAATTAGGGTTTAGGGGCTTACTGTAGTGTTTAGGTATCCAGCTGAAAAGTGAGGAGTCTCTACAGCAGGCAAGAAGCAGGTGGGAAATAAAGCGCTTTTCCTAAACAAAAGGGTCAGTCATGTTGAGAAATAGTCTAAAGTCCTTAAAGGAGGGTTACCTAGGGTTTCTATAAGGGAGTACCCTAAACCCTAAACCCCATTCTAGGGGTTATAGGATACTAGGAGTTTAGATTATGGCTCATGTTGAGAAATTGCCCTCAGCATGCCGAGCCCTTGAGGGTTTTAGGGTTTAGGATTTTGGGTTTAGGATTTAGGGCTTGGGGTTTAGGATTTAGGCATGACATATTCCCCTTACAGCCCTATAAGCATTGAGGTATCCACCCAAGACATCTCGGATCGAGTGCACAAGTAAGAGCAGTACGTACTCATAATAGTACTACCACTAGGAGTACGAAAAGCAGAAACACTAGTAGTAGTAGTAGTAGTAGTAGTAGTAGCAGAAGTAGTAGTATTATCAGTAATAGGAAAGAGTAATGATAACGAAAACCATGGGCATAATAACAGTGACTCCAGTTCATCCGCTGCTGCGCTTACACTTGGTAGTCTCACGTGAGACAAGGTTCTGCCTTCTCCGCGACCCTGGTTGACTAGCAGTAATAGTACTCACAATGGCAATAGTAATAGCTCATCTAGTAATAGCAATGATAGTATTCATAATGGTAATAGTAATGGCTCATCTAGTAAGAGTAATTATCGTAATTATAGTAACTATCGTACTAATAGTAACAGTAGTAATCGCAATGGTACTGGCAGTGGTAGTATTAATCGTAGCAATAGTAAATAGTAGTAAGAGTAACAGGTATACAAATTTGGCTATGGCGGAATTTAGCGTTCTGAGTTTTAGCGCTTAGGGTGGGTAAAGCTTTGCCTGAGACCTGCAGTGTAGTTCCGTTTTGAGTTTGCTATGGTGCTTTCAGTAAGGATTCTTCTGAGCATCCCCCCATAAAACAGGCATTACGTTGGAGGGTGCAGATGGAGTTTGCGGTGGTGCAGATATGGTAGCTTTCCAAAATAGAGGCACCCCAATATAGACCCCAAACTACTATAATCCTTAATATAGGGCCCCCTCACAATGGTACCTCTAGTTTTTGGAAGCCCTAAACTCTATATATAACCCGAGACACCCCTATATTGAAAAGGATTTAGGAGCTATAGAGTGTCAGCGGAGAAAGCTTCGCGTCCATCTCCAATGCTGGAGTGGTCAAGACTGCAAACGGCGAGGGGCAAAAAACTTCCTCACTCCAATGTCTGCTTGGTGTTTTGGAACAAACCCTAAACCCTAAACCCTAAATCCTAAACCCTAAACCCTAGGGTTTGGGTGTTTTTTATTGCAGTCCATCCTCCGCGGTGCTTCTTAGGATTTGCTGAAAGTGCTTCCAACAATAATGCACACAAAGAGGGACCCGTGGTCGTTACAGTGGATTATTTCGTAAGAATGCATGATCTAAGCCAGCTTGGTTGGTGACGTTCACATGATCAATACTGTACTACTTGCTTGTTTTTGGACGTCCTTGTAGCAGGAGGTACCCTAAAACGCTGTTGTTCAACATCGTTCAGAATTTTTCGTGTTCGGCGCATGGATTGGATTCTCCCTTTAACAACCCCTAAAACCTTTAAAAAGCCACAAGACTTGGGCTTCTGTAGACGTAAAACCATTCGTAGATTTTTCTTCTTCAGCCTTTCTCTCCCGCATTCAGGGTTTGGGAGGTTGCCCTGAACCCTATATATCCTAGACCCTAAACCCTTTAGATGATGGAGTGGGTCCGGATTTGGGCTGTGACCAGGGACGACACAAGTCCCCAAAAGCTTCTAAACCACCAAAAGCAGTCCCTAATATAGTCCTCAGTAAGGAGCCCATGTCCCTTAATCCTTATATTCCACAATATGACCCCAGTTTGCATTTTGTGTTCAATGTTTTTCCAGTTGATTTTACATTATTGGCGGTCATACCGTGGAAACTAAAAAGCCTGCATGACTCTAGAGACCTTATACCCTGGGAATTATGGTGTTGTAGTCATGAAGGATTTGTAGTATCAACAGTATCCCTGAACCCTAAACCCTAAACCCTAAACCCGTATTGCGGGTGATATCCCTAAGGGGCACAGAAGCGCATGACAAGGCTTGAGGAAGAGTCGCCATCTGGTCGCTTACAAGGCCTTAACTGCAAAATGGGCTATAGTCTAAACTCCTTGAAGGGGTTATATTAGGAAGTAAGTATATATATATATACGTATATATATAGGGGACTACTAATTATAGCGGCTATTAAGTGGGATACTAGGAGTTTAGACTGCAGCTCGAACGGGTATCCATTCAAATTTGCGTCCCCAGATGCCACAGTCTTAAATACAGGATTCCCCAGGACAGGGACCGCGATTCTGACACAAGAATTGAGCCACGTAGACTGTTTTTTTGTGTGAGATGCAGGGGTTTCAGCGGGATTCTTTCGCCAGCTTTCTTGTAGGAATTTCGCTGCCTTCTGAGGTTATCCCAAGTTGATTCGGCAGTTTTGGGTAGCGGCTAGCACCTGGCTAAGTGTGGCCTCAAGTACTCTTCTACAGACGGACCTCCATGTATATTCCCTAAAACGCCCCTAACCCCAGAGCCCTCATACCCCTAAGCCCTGAAACCGCGGTTTGGGGTTTAGGGTTTATAAAATGGGTTCCCTTATTCCCCAGTAAGCTTAAGAAGCAGCGAGGTTCCGTCAGCGCGGCCCGGAAGCTCGATGGTGCACTCAAACAGCGGGAGAGAAAAAAAACGCTTTACCGCGTGAAGCTCTATCGGAAGGACACTATACTGTCATCATTTTACATACATTATTACGAGAACTGTTATAGTCACTCCATCACTATTGACTAGTCTTTCTAAGGGCCATTTGTAGGTTTCCCTGTTAGCTGAGGGGGGGATACGCGAGCAACTTTGCAGATGCTGTGGAGGGATGTCAAGCTCGTGGTCCTTGGGTCCACCTTGGGTCCCTTACACACTAC
Organism: Symbiodinium pilosum; assembly: GCA_905231905.1. Lineage (NCBI taxonomy): Eukaryota > Dinophyceae > Suessiales > Symbiodiniaceae > Symbiodinium > Symbiodinium pilosum. Next base: position 84,635 of record CAJNIZ010015258.1, read on the forward strand.
TTGGAGGGTCAGGAGGACTTAGTAAGTAGGTTAGTAATGGGGATTATTAGGGTTACTATATATGTTATAGGGGTTCTTAACCTACTTACTCAGTCCCCCTGATCCTAAACCCTAAACCCTAAACCCATACAATACATCCGCAATATTTTGGGTCCCAAAGAGGGGTCACAGCCTTGACAACCCCATATGGTCTTCTCGGATGCACTTACGCAAACCCCTAGAGGATCCAAAAATGGAACCCCTCCAATATGAACCCATTACAACATTGGGGAAACTAGGGGATGATTAGGGGGCTCCATTTTTTGGATCCTTTAGGGGACATGCAAAATGATTTGGGTTTTCAAGTGTTGTCCGCATCAGGAAGCCATTTCCGCGGCAGCTACGGCAGTCCTTTTATGCATGCTGTGAACTTGAGGAGTGCGGACGCCGTCGGGCCTACAGCGTCCCAAGACAGATTCCAACAGCTTGCTGGACCCCTAGACCATGAACCCTAAACCCGAAAAGCCTGAACCCCTTAACCCTAAACCTCCAAAAGAGGCAAGCTGGGAGATCCCAAACACATTCCTATGTCAACGCCATTATTCGCAGCTACAATATGGGAAGTTTCCAAAATTAGGGTCACATCTTGGTACCCGATATATTGGGTGCCGTGATAGAATTCATAACCAAAAGGGGCCCATAATTTTGAGAATAAGCTTCATGATCTTCTTAGCCCTTCACCTAGCTGTTGGTTTAAAGCGCCTTGCATGAGTGGATACCTTATGCCTCGTACTTACAAAGGCCAACCATCGTTCCCATCATTTTAACATATGAGCACTGACCAAGCCCTTCCTCCAGACACCTCACCCTACACGTGTGTCCTAATTCTTGAGGCCCCTACAGTACACCTAAACCCTAAACCCTAAACCCCTGCAGTACACGAGCCATGTCGGTGGAACTGAAGCGGCGGATTCAGAACGCCTTTGACAGTGTTGACCTCGACGGCAATGGTCTCATCTCCAAAGAAGAGACCCCGGGCTTCGAAGTTTTCAGGTTTTGGGTTTAGGGTTTTGGTGTTGAGGGCTTAGAGTGTGTAGGGTTTTCAGGTTCAGGATTTCTAGGATTTCGTGGGTGAGGCGACGTTAAAGTTTCGGAAGGTGCTTGGGTTTTAGAGCTTGAGGTTCAAGGTTTCTAGAATTAATGGGGGCTTTGGGTTTAAGATTAGGGTTTCGGGCTCAGGGTTGAGGATGGCGAGAGAAGAGAAAGGGTTTAGGGCTTATTGTTTTGGGTTTCACGTCGTTGGGTGATGGTAGGGGAACCCATCAAGAACCCTTACCCCTACACTCCAATCAACCCTGAAGCAGCAGTCGAGTGCATACCCCAAGCCTGTCTTGGAGTTTCTCAAATTAAGGGGCCTGTTTAAGGGATTGGAGGAATCTTCATTCTAGGGTCTCAAATTAGGTGGCGAATTTCAAGTGATGGGAGCAGTCTCCCTTAAGGGTCTGGGGACCGGAGCCCAACCTGGATCCCTAAACCCCAAACCTCGGGGGGAAAGGATCCTGTCCAAATGGACTGTCTGACTGAAGCAGAAAAAAAATGGATCAAAAATCAATCTACCCTAAACCCTAAACTCCACTTGGAGGGTCAGGGGGACTTAGTAAGTACTTTAACAATGGGGTTAATTGGCGTTACTATATGGGTTATGGGGGTTCTTAACCCACTTACTAAGTCCCCCTTTGACCCTCCAAGTAAACCCTTAAACACAGCACAGCCTGAGGATTAGGCTGCTTTTTGCCAGCCTTGGAGGCGTCGAGCTGGACGAATTGGCATCTGGGCAGATTCCTCTAGACTGAGTCATTGTCGGATAGAGTTTTGTGGGTTTAGGGTTTAGGGTTTGGGATTTAGGGTTTAGGGTTTGGGATTGAGGGTTTAGGGTTTGGGATTTAGGGTTCAGGGTATGTATTCCAAAAGGCTCAGCAAGAAATCCTTGGATCATTTTTGTGTCTTCTCCCAATCAGGAACCAGTACAGGCTTCCCGCATGACTTAAGAGGTATGAGTTGGATGCGTTGTCATCAAAACTCTGGCTTTTGTTGGGCCCCTGGCCTGTAGTTTTCAGTGGTATCTTGCCTCCTTGGGACTTAGCCTGGACCTTAGACCCTTACCCCTTTTGGGATTCCTTTATATATTCCTATTGTAGGTACCTGAGGGTTAACCCTTAGTAGGGGTCCTAAGTGCCATGGAGTTGCGTCACCATTAATTAGTGGGTGAAAGGATGGCGGGGGGTTTAGGGTTTTGGGGTTAAACCCTAAAACCCTTAAACCCTAAACCCTAAAATCCTAAACTGTTTGGGGTTTAGGTAGCCAGGGATTGGGGATTGGAGCTTTTTGCTCTCCAATGAGGGCTGACCGTGGGCTTCAGACGCAGTCTAAGGTCTTGCAGGATGGGGACTTCAGCTTACGCTTTCCTGGGTTGCTGTTAAGGAACTTAAATTCAGTTACCATAATGGGTATATATGTAGTACATAATAGGGTTTCCCCAATATAGTATCTTAATTTAAGTTCCTTAACAGCAACCCAGTTTCAGATGTGTGGGCGCAAGGCCTTTAATCGTGTTGTTTGAGTACCTACAGTGAATGGAGGGCATCTTGCGCAACTATTCGGATCTCAATATATGGGTGGTTGTCAAAATTATGGTCCCTTTTTGGGTCCCTATTATACCACGGCACTTAATATTTAGGGCACCCAAAAAGGGATCATAGTTTTGACAACCACCCATATGTGTTTGTACTTATACTTCTACTTATATCCTTGTATATGTTTACTTATCTATTGGCTATCTATGTATTAACTTATTTTAGTTATTTATGTATGCATTGATGAAATTGTTGGTTTGCAATGCCTAGGGTACAAGGTATATAGCGCGTGGCGCGGTATTTCCTCCATCCACAGTAGGATTTGTTGCCTCAAAGCTTATGATGTTCCAGGCTTTCCGGCCCATCTTCAGCTTGGGTCCGTACTCTGCTGAAACCCTAAACCCTAAACTCTAAATCCCAAACCCTAAGCACCAATCACCAGTTCTAAGTCACACTAGAGCCTGAAACCTGAAATTGGGGTCGCCCAAGGTTAGGGGCGAGGTCCTTATAATAAGGACTAGAGTATTTCGCATAAACTCTAAACCCGAAGCCCCAAACTCTAAACCCTGAACCCTAAAAGCGTTCAGGACTGGCAGGGTGTCAAGCCAGGATTGGGGCTTTGATTACTTTAGGGTGCAGGGTATAAGGAGTCAAGCCAGGATTGAGGTTCGACAGCTGCAGGGATGAACAGCTTAACAAAAACGAAGCCCTAACCTCTGACCCGTAATCCCTAGACCCTAATCCCCAAGCCCTGATCCCTAAACTCGAACCCCCCTAAACCGTCCAACATGAGCTGAGGTCGACAATATGGACACCAACAAAGATGGCAAAATTTCCTCTGAGGAGTTTGTCTCTTGGGTTCTCAATAAAGAGGCATGGATGCTCTTCAGCAGTCGTTTTGTTTTGCCTTACGCTTAGCTGTGACGATGGGTAATGGCCGAACATCATCTTCATAATATCCCCTGTAAGTTGCTTCCTCATTCGAAGTAATGGTTATTCCTGGATCTGTGGTCGCCAATATAGGGTGAGATTATATCTTACTTTTAGGTCTGGTATTTCATGACGAGTATAACCCTAAACCCTAAACCGCTACGCAATAGGCGTGGGTAAGTTGTTTTTACCGGCCTCGACTTTGCAGGGTACGCAGGCGAAGAGGCCTCCTTTCACCCAAACAGCTTCTCATGTCGTGGAATTGGGTTACTAAGACAAAGCAGGAAGTTGATGATGACAAAAGATATCTTGATACTGCTTCATTTTACATGATTGGGTATCATTTCAAAGGTTGATAGTGCTAATACATGTATATATCTTTGTATCAGTTCATGTAAGATAATTTGTATCCAAACGCTATACAGAATTACAACGATCTCGCCTGACCTCACCTGAAATGGTGGTTCACATAGAGAGCCACAACGTCGCAGTAGCTCAGGGTTTTTGGAGTCTGCTAACCAGCAACCCTGTATTCAACACCCCTCTCTTACAGTTTTTTTTTACAGGTTCAAATGTAAGGGGGGGTGGCCGCGTGCTCGACATTAGATCATAAGGAGCCCTAAACCCTAACCCTCATTAGGAGGCAGATGTTAATGACATGCCTTGCACTCTTGTTCATTCACAACATCTCAGAGGAATGCGTTCAATCCTGTGCAAAGCCTGATGGCAAGAAATTGTTGTGTTCTTTAGACAAATTGTTTAGGGTCTACAGGTCCTTTGGAGCACAAAATACCAGTTGTTGCATTTTAGTTGGTTATCAAAATAGACAAAGAATTTTGAGCAACTCGAACATGTGTGCAGAGTCGCTTCCAAAAGCAGCTCAGGAAAGACGTGAGGAGAGCTCCGTGCGAATAAACATGAGCCAGCTGCTGGGTTGCTGTTGAGGAACTTAAATTAAGTTACCATAATGGGCATCTAGGGGTTATATGGGATTCAGGGTTATATCAGGTTTAGGGTTATATAGGGTTTAGGGTTATGGGTTCCTTGAGAGCAACTCAGGCTGATGGAAACCACAGCTTCTGCATGCCTGGTCAAGCCACAGTTTTCCACACCCGACTTCTGGCGTTATATATGGGGTATGCAGGGGTTCTATTGGGATAGTGGAAAAGAGAATAAAATGGGAGGGGTTTTATTGGGATAATTGAAAGTAAAATCGAAATTAATATTATGTAGGGTATATATGGGGGTTTTACAGGGATACGGGAAAAGATAATATAATGGAAACTACTATGATGGGGCTATATAGGGTTTAGGGTTTCCGGTTTTAGATTTCTGGCGACCCACAACAATTTGGGGTGTGGCAGTTCTGCTTAGTGAGTAAGTGGCAAACGCAAGGAGCAGCTTTATTTTTCGTTGGTTCCTGCTGTACTTGGAGCGAGTTCAGTTCTTGAAGAAGGGGTGCCTGCTGATTTCGTTTAGTAAGGACGTGAGTTAACGCCACCAAATCTTGCCGAAGACCGCCCGAGGACACTGCTCAGTACGAGCTGCGCAGCCTGCCAGACGATGATAGCTGGTTGAAGCTGCGTCAGAAGCTTCAGGACGACCACAGGTAACTGGATTTGGGATTACATCCACAGGAATAAGTAGGGATTATAGCATCAGGGATAAGAATTCCGGTAACTTAAGAGATCAGCCTATGGAATCTTTCCACGTCTGAAGGGCCTTGATCACAAGCTGACGACAGAGAGCCCGTGCACGACGGTTTCAAGTTGCGACCTCGGGGACTTAGACTAGGGTTTAGGGTTTAGGGTTTGAGCTATAGTCGGAGTATTATAGGGATCTCCTTAAGGGAGGTCGTATAGGGGCTTATACAGGGAACATTATAGGGGGCTAAACTCCTTAAAGGAGGTTATGGTAGGGGATTATATAGCGGCGTATTATAGGGGTTAGGTACTATAGCACACACGGACAGTGTGTGCCTTGAGATTTAGGCGTTTCCCATAATTAGGGATGTTTTTGGAGGGTCCCATGATAAGGATTATTGTATTTGGGGGTCTATAGTGGGTCCCCCTATTTATGGACATCTGTGTGACAGGATGAGCAATGGGTTTGCTCTGTTTGAGATGTCTCTGAGAGGATGAGAAGGGCACTTTCGAGGACAAGGTCTTCGGGCCAACCGATGAGTCCCTGTTCGGCGGCAGCGTTGTGGAGCTCCTCGTGCTTGAAATACAGAACTTATCTCTGTCCTGAAGCCTGCTACCATCGCGAACCTCAAGCTTCGAGATCGCAATCATGACTCCCCCGAACCCCCAAGCACTCAAAAGCTGATCCCCCCAACCTCCAACCTAAACTCTGAACCCTGAAGCTCTCATGTTGCAGTGGATTTTTGACGTAAGGCTGGGTGATGCTGCAGCCGGCAAGCAGCTACCCTTCAAGGCCTTGATTCTTGTAAATGAAAAAGACATGGCATGTTGAAGATATTTTGTGTGCGGGATTTAGGGCCATCTTTGTTGTTCTGGGGCTATGGTGCCGATTTTAGGATTCAGGGTCGCTGTTGGGATTTGGGCTGAGAGCCTCTTTTGGGGTGCTCCCATGTCAATAGTCAATGGTTCTATCGCTTTGAGGGCTGCATGGCGCCAGGCCCGAAGTACGTGCACTCATTCAGGATCTGCTTGCAGGGGCAGGGGGACTTAGTAGGTAGGTTAAAAGCCTCTATAAGCCAGATAGTAACCCTTGGGATAGCTGGTGTTGATATTTGGCTGATGATAGGGTTCTAGGTTTACTTCCTGCATAATGTAAACCCCTTATTCATAAACCCCCCTCCTGAATAGGGATTATACTTTGGGTTGGGCCCCCACTAATAGTGACCACAAGAGAGAATGGTAAGTATATTAGGGTCCTTATATATACATATATATTCCTAGTATACCACTATTAGTGGGTGGGGGCCCAACCCAAAGTATACTAGGGATCCTAAGAATAAGGTCCTTAAAAGGAAGCGGTTTACTAGTCACGGGTCTACATTACCCTGAATTTGCAAGTTGGATTCAGGGATTGCCCGACCTGTAGGGTCCAGAGCTAAGGCTCAAGATTTCGGTCCATTTTCTTGTGTGGTCCTGATGTATATGAGCTTTTGTCTAAAGTCCTTAAGGGGGTTACATAGGGGACTATTGTAGGGGTTGTAAAGGGGGATGCGAGAAGTTTTGGACTCTTAGCTCATATAGTCGGAAAGGGAGCTGCTTTCAGAAATGGAGTGCCTTGGGAGAGTGAGGAAGTCTTTCCTCTTGGCCTGAAGTACCTACACGTGTATCAGTCCCTCTGTATGTTGACTATCTTCAGCCCCATGCCATTGAGAACGTGCTCATCCTTGAGCCAAACGTATTCCAAATGCACTGAATGGTTCCAGAGCTCCTAGATCCCAGCCTCATGCAGTTACAAGAGCAACCCCTATGCATTTCTGCGCGATCCCATGGAGAAACTTCTAATCTATCCTCTTAACCCCAAACCCTCAACCCTGAACCCCTCAATCCTGAAATTCACAGGTCCCCTAAACCCCCCGAATCTTGTAATCCCTAAGCCTTAATCTCCTAGCCCTGAAAGGTCGATCACTGGGCCCGAATCTGGGACATGGAGCTAGCAACTCGCGGCGGGCCACTGCTGAAGGATGGCGCCTGCGCCCAGGATATCCAGCAGGCCTCTACTGGGTTACACGGTTTAAGGGTTTAGGGTTTAGGGTTTAGGGACTTATAGTGTACTACCATAATATGGGTCTATAGTATGAATGTACTAGGTTTTCCTTATGACAGTAGCTTAATTTAAGTTGCTTAGCAGCAGGCCTTTAGGATTTGGGTGTTTAGGGTTAAGAGTTTATCGGGTTCATAGGGTTTAGGGCTAAGAATTTATGAGGTTTTGGGTTAAGAGTTTATAGGGTTCATAGGCTTTATTTTGTTTAGGGTTCAGAGTTCATAGGGTTTATGGCGAAGAGTTCATAGGGCTTATAGCGTTACTAGGTAGGGTTAAGAATGTATAGGGTTTAGGGCTGAGGAGGGTTTGGGTGTTTAGGGTTTCAAGTTTGGCCGTTCAGGATCTTGGCTTCGGCGGGCTGAGGGTTGAGGGTCAGAAGTTACCTGGAGGGTCAGGGGGACTTAGTAAGTAGGTTAATAACCCCTATGAGTCGACAATTCTAAATTCCTCGACCCAAAGCCCTACTTGGAGGATCAGGGAGACTTAGTAAGTAGGGTTTATAGTAATAGTGGAAAAGAAAAATGGAAACTACTATAGGGTTTATAAGGTTTAGGGTTTAGGGTCAGGGGGGCCTAGTAAGTAGGTTAATAGCCCTTATAACCCATATAGTAACCCAAATTACTAAATTTAAGTCCCCTTGACCCTCCAAGTAGAATATAGGGTTGAAAGATTGACGTCCCCTTAAAGCTTGGGATGAAGGAGGTTCCGTGTTCGTTCCGGGGAGGGAACCATTACCTCAAGACCTGTTTAGGGTTTAGGGTCCTCACACCCCTAAATCCCACATGCACAAACGCGAGCACCCCAAAACCCTGACCCCTACATCTTATACTCTCAACTCCTAACCCCCCAACACAATCCTGCCAAGTCTCCCACATCCCTCGTCAGCCCCCCAAAAACAAGCTCCAAGGCCTCTACCCTAGGAGCTCGAGCCTAGACCTTAAACCCGGAGCCCCAAGGCCCCTAATCCAAAACCCTAAACCCTCAACCCTTAACCCTAAACCCCAAAACCCTAAACCAACCTAAACCTTCAAACCTTAACCTTCAACTTTAGAGCCTCCATGCTGCGCCCAAAGTCGACAGCTGTAAACTCCCAAGCCCACGACCCAAAGCCCTACTTGGAGGGACTTAGTAAGTAGGTTAATAGCTAAACCTATATACCCCTATAAATCCCTTTAAAGGGACCTGATTTTCGGGTACTAGGACCCTTAAAACCCAACACCATAAACCTTTAGGGAGAATCTGCAGGGGCAGCTCGGGGACTGCTATTTCCTCAGCGCTGTGGCTGTGGCTCGGGCTGAAGTGGCGATTTTTGAAATCACACGTTTGAGAGTTTAGGGTTTAGAGTTTAGGGTTGAGGGCTTAGGCCTCAGGATTTACAGTTTAGGATTTAGGCTGCAGGGTTTAGAGCTTGTTTAGTTTTAGTGTTTAGGCTTCAGGATTTACAGTCTTGGGTTTAGACTTCATGGTTTATTTGGAGTCCAATCAAGTTTAGGGTTTAGGGTATAGGCTTCAGGATTTACAGTTTGGGGTTTAGGCCTCCGCATTTAGGGTTCCAGATTTGTATCCTAAGCCCTAAACCCCAAACCCTATCCTATGCATGTTGCCGTTATTGTTTTCCCGCATAGTCCATGTACTATGCCTAAACCATAGCATGCCCAACACCCTGTTGAAACTGTTTGGGCCCCTACAGTACCAAGATGCATTCCGTGCATTGTCAACAAGGGTCCCATATGGTCGAGAAACCCGCTAAGGGAGTAGCACGGCCAAAAGTCCCGATATACAGTACTGCGTTTTCTTGTTGACTCTTATGCTGCGGCTTATAGGGCTTAGGGTTTAGGGTTTAGGGCTTAGGGTTTAGGGTTTAGGGTTTAGGGCTTAGGGTTCAACCATCAGACCCAACCCCTGTCAGAGGCGGTGTCGCAGTCGGATGTGCTGATGGCCAGGCTTCTTCCAGGCTCACAGACGATCAATCCTGAAGGCATCTATGCCGTCCGCTTCTGGCAGGACTCCTTTGCTTCGAATCACCTCCCCCTGATGATAAACTAGCACCGCCGACAGAATACCTATTTGTATGAAGGGGAATATTTGTTACTGGATGGGGTGGAGGGGGTTATGTGAGAGGGATCTATTGTGGGGCTCATGCATGAGGGCTTGTAAGATCTGCCTTCCGTGGAAACCTAAGATGTGACTCGGACGCCTCAAACCGACCTGAACAGGCGAATGGTAAGTGCTTGCTATTCCACTCCTTGCAGTCTTTCATGGAGCTTTGATATTCTGACATGTAGGGTTTGTCAAGTGGTTGTTATGGGGAGCTCACGGGGCTTTCACTTGTTTACTTCTTTAAGTTCTGGTACTGGGTCTGCCTACCCAGAGCTCAGTATGCGCATCATGACTCACGCGGTTTAGGATTTAGTGCTTCAGGGGAATCATGACCCAAATACAAAGAACCCAAGAGGCGATTATTGGACATACTGGCTGTACTATGTTCCTGTTGAGGAACTTAAATTACGGAGCTGGAGGGAAATCCTGCGATCCAGTGTATACCCATTTTATGGTGACTTAGTTGAAACTACAAGGTTCCTGAAAGTATTTTTTAATTTCTGCTACCTAGAATCCTAATATTTAGCTGAAATTATAATTTCTACTGGGGTTCCAAATCCCTTAGTTTAAATTCCTTAACGGCAACCCAGTTTAGGGTGCAGAGTTTCCAGCCGTATGTGGATGGGACCGGGACTTGGCAGAGCAGGTGAGAATACACCCATGTTTAGGGTTTAGGGTTTAGGGTTTAAGGTTTAAGGTTTAGGGTTTAGGGTTTAGGGTGTACCATAAGCACGGATACAAGAACTCAGCTTGCTGATTCTCAAGGCAGCCAAATAGCCCGCAAACCTAAAGCCGTAAATTTCAAGCCCCAACCCTTAGACGCAAGCACTAAACCCCAAGCCGCCTAACTCCTCTAGCCGTCTAGGCATTTAGAGATACATATGTATTCTTACATACATACGCATATATTCATATATGCAAACATATATATATGTATTAATATAATATGTTTTCCATGTGATTGGATTGTTGCTTTTGAGTTTCGATTAGATTTTCCATTACACCACGCTACAGTTATCCTGGGCTACACCCCAAGCCCTAAACCCCAA
>CAJNIZ010015269.1:6239-73259 GCA_905231905.1 Symbiodinium pilosum
TTTTTATAAGTATCCAGACACGTTATTGCTGTCGTCTTCAGCAACACCAAAAGGGTAGTCTGTGCCACGAAGAATTCTTGCCATGTTAAGAAGTTGAGAAAATGTCATTGTTGCCTTCGCTTCAGGGCATAGCGCTGTAGGGGGAAGGGTTTTTTGCGTTGATGTGTTTTTGCGTTTAAGGGTTGATGATTCAGTGTGCCGTGTTTGCAGAGAAGGGTTAGGTTGTAACACTTGGATCTAGGGACAGTATTGTTATCCGCCAAGATGGCAGGTTCTTTCTAACTACTGAGTTCCCATGCGCAGTGATGGACAATCAGATATCCTCGCTTCAAGATATGGGGGGGTGTAGGGAAAGTGGGCAGCTGAACATGAACCCCTGAACGACAGTCCAAGCTGCCAAAACCTGAACACGGACCCCAGACATCCCAATCAGCAAGGAAATTTCCTGCCTCAGGCACAGGTCCCATCGTCGAGGCGCTCATCCCGGGTCAAGGGTATTAGTTTGAGGTTCTAAGGACTTCAGTGCTGTAGAAAAAAAAAACGAATAGGGATCATGTAGGAGGTTCCCAGGCATTTGTGGTTCTAGCCTGTTACTGTGCCTACACGGACCCATGAATCAATATCCTTGCATTTCGTTCTTGTGCTATGAAAGCACTGTCAGGGGTATTTGGGAGGCTAACGCTGAGCAGTGATGGCTGGATGTTTTGAACTTGCAGTTCAGGGACCAATTCAGGCTTCGTGGGTGTCAAAGGCTTCTCGCAGGGCTATGGAGTGAGGTTTCATTCCAGAGTCAACCGTTTTGGTGTTTACGTTTCACAAATTTTTGCAAGTGCTACAGCTACAGGACTGGACGAGGTACAGAAGTTTGTGAAGAAGTTACCTACAACAAATGCTTGGGGTATATATCGAAGTTCTAAAGTCCTTTCGTCGTGCATCGAAAGCACTGCTAGATGACCACACTTCGGGGCCATGTGAGGTGTGGAGGAAGCAGCCAGACCAGGCCTACACCCTAAAAAAGCCGTAAGACCGAAATCCAAGAAGCACAAAACACTAAACGCAGGGAGCCTTCAGCCCAAAGCCTATAGTCCCCCTTAAGCAGATAGAATATGGTTTTGGGTATATTACAATAAGATCCCCATATACCCCATATTCTATCTACTTCAGGAACACTCTAAACCTAAGCTGAAATCCTTGAGTCGCGCAGGGCCTCTGGCGGGATGGACCCAGGCTGGCAGGGGGATGTATTAGTAACCCTAAATAGTAGTTTCCATCTTCTTCTTCCATTATCCCTATATAATCCCTGCATTCCCCTATGTTGCTACTATTAACCCTATAAAGCCTTTGAAGCTTTTGCATGCGAGAAATGGAGTGGAGAAAGTACACACGGATGAACATCTTCGGCATGTTGCAAATCCCTGTAGGGCATTGTAGGGTTCGGCGAGTAGTTAAGCATTCTTGGTGCTGTTTTGGACAGCTGACCATGCACCTTTTTACAATTTACGATTCACTGCCAGCATGCAGTCGGAGAGATTTGTGGCCCTTATACCTTCCGGACTTTGTAGATGCATTTCTGAGTAGGAACTTTAACGCACGCGGCCTCAAGCCGGAAACCTAGAACCCTACACTCCGCATCCGCATTCCCACATCATCAAGAAGCCTCTAAAGCTTAGCGCGCTCCGTGCCATTTGTGTCCTCGGCTCATAGAATGCTGCTCGGAAGCTGCTACGGAAGCTGTAACTACTGAAGCTGTAAAAAGCATGTTGAGGACCGCGCTGGCAACACCTAAGCTGAAAACCTTAAGGCTCCCAGAAATTCCCTTCAAACCTAAGATAAAACTCATCAGCCCCTCATCTGAACCCCCTACATCCCTGCAGCTTTTTATATGCCTCACATCACGAAACCCTAGAAACGGGACTAGAACCCCACACGCTTGCAAGCTTAAACCCCTGAACCTCTGAAGGAATACCTTGTCAACGCAGGGCTGCCACCCCAAGCGTGGGCCCCGGATGGACAGCTTCCACAATAAAAGAAGAGGAAGCATTAGCACTACTTATTGGAGTATAAGTCTGCATTTCGGAAGCTGGGGATCATGAGCGGGTAACATGGCAACTGCACGTGGCTTTGCAGTCACTATTCTCAGCATGCTGTTGATTGAAGGCACTCCAGAGAAGCCTTGCATTGCTTACGAAGGGGCACTCGGAGAGCTGAAGCAATTCGCGCGCTGACCGCATTTACCTTTTGGGCTCAGGGTGCAATGTGATGAGATTCAAGGGTGTGCTGTTGCACATGCACAAGTACAGTAGGGTCCCGTTTGTTGTGCCCCATTCCCACCCGTCCTGTGGATTTCTGTGCCACGCAGCCTTCATCGCATTTGGAGTTTGAGGGCAACGGTCGCTCTCGAGGTCTGGGCGGTCAATGCTTCCAGGAACTTTTCCCAGAAACTTCGGGTGTTGCCCCTCTGGGTCTTACACGCGAAGACTACAATTTCCTACAAGGTACGGCTTTGACGTGTAATCCGAGGCGGTAAGACAGCAAGCCCCGAAAGTCTTTCAGGGATGCCCTTCTTGGGGTAGGACCGCAAACCTCGCTTACCTGAGGTGTGTTTGGAAGTGCTCGGGCGAGGCACCATGCCAGGAGGTCCATCTCCAAGCATCAAATAGCTTACGTGTGCTTAGGCTCATGCAGGTATCGGGGAGTTCGAATTTCAAACGGGTATCTGCAGTCCAGGCATTTTAGGTTTTGGATTCTAGAGGCTTGGGTTCCGGCATCAGGGAGTAGTGGAGTTAAAGTTTAGGGGTTCCAGGCGGGGTTTGTCAGATTACAGGGTTCTGTCGGGGTAAGGTTTTGCAGCGGCTGTTTTAAAGCTTCGTTTGGGTCAGGAAGTCTGCTATAGATTCGGTTCAGAATCAGGCTAAATATGAAACAGGCTTCCCTTCTTACTGGGACATAGGTCCACATTAAGAAATTAGGTACAAGTGATGGGATAGACTTTTAATAGTGGCAGTAATGTATTCCTCCTCCATGTACGGGCCTCCGCAGGGATTATGACATGTCGGGGGCCGGAGATTCTGCAGGGATGCTGTCCGGCTCGATGGGGGCGTGCCACACACGTCTGCCTATGCTTCCCAGTTCAGTCTTCTGGGCTTGCACATAGGATAACAATCACTGCAGCTTGGGGCTGGTTATTTCGGATGCACGTCGCATTTTGTGAGAGGCTGATGGTTGGGGTGCTTGTTTTTGGGGTCGGAGTCAGACCTGTGATTTCATGACATCACAGCCTTCATGTCTTTGGAAGGGCTGCAGAGGGCAGTTGATGCAGTCTGCTGTGAACAAACCTTGACAAGAAAAACTGGCGGTGCGTTGCGTCGTACGTCTTGAAGCTGGGCTCTCCATGTAAAAGCTTGCAAGACACGCCATGTTGTGCTCGGCTGAGCATCTGCGAAGTTGTGGCAGCAACAGAAGCAAGACCCGAGGAAGATTCTACAGACTCGCATCCCGATCTCCTTTCCATACCTCGCGGCACATGAAAAGATATGATCTTTCTCTTTGGCAGACCTGCGAGCCCGTCTGCGCAGCTCCACAGTGCCCTAGCTGCTTGGGAACCGGGGATCCGCATTTTCTGGGTTGTACGGATATGGCATTCAGAGCTTACTGAATAGGATTTGAGAGATTTCTTGGTGTAGCTATTCGGGGGAAGGGAGGGTTCCGGGTTTTCCAGGCTTTCAGACCTTTGATTTGGGTTCTAGAAAGCCGCGTTTACGGTTTGGATGAGGCCAAGGGAAGAGGCAGCAGCTTGACGCCCAGTTTTTGCTGAACAAAATGGCCTAGATTCAGAAAATTGGGTCCGACACGAAGTTTCAGGGTTGAGACGTATTGCCCTGAAGAGTCTTCCTAAAACCTAAGCAGAAAACCACCGAGCCTTGGTGGCTTTGGACGGTAATATGTCTGTAGTGACAGTCATATGCTCCGGGATTGGTGGTTAGGGTCTAGGACTCCTACAGCAGTCTTCGTGCTGGTCCTTCAATGCTGGAAGCCACGAGGATTGCAATTGAGCTCGTGTGATACTCCTTGGCTGTCTGCGGGTGTTTGTCATGGTTCTTCCCGAAAACATCCCGGACTTGTTAACTGTTCTTGTTCTATTGCAGGGCTGGGGCAAGGATGTGTTCACTATTTCTATGTGATTCGACACGGGAATCATGCCAAGCCTGGGGTGAAGCAGGCTTCAAAGCATCATCGTGCAGATGCTCCCGGTCTTGACCAGCACAGCCTAGAATTCCCAAACCGGATGTTATCCTGAAAGCCCCTACCTCTGAGCCAAGAGCCTGATACACTTCCTGAACCTATTGCAGTGTACCTGCTGATATAGCCCCTACATCATCCCAGCTTCCATTTCATTTTCCATTTTCTTTTCCATTTGATTCTCCATTATTGGGTACCATAGTACCCCCAAATAAACTACAACATAACCCTATACTCCCTATAGTTTCCATTTTCTTTTCCATTATCCCCATATATCCCCAATATAGCCCTATAATATCCCCAAATAAAATACTGTTGGGATTGTGGAGATCCTGGCTGTGAACAAACTGGCATCTCTGAAGCGCGTCCAACGCACAGAATATAGGGGGAATATAGGGATTATATTGGGATAATGGAAAAGAAAATGGAAACTACAGGGATTATATGGGGTTTATTTAGGGGATATAGGGAATATACTGGGATTATAATAGGGATAATGGAAAAGAAATGGAAACTACTATAGTATATAGGGGTTATATTGGGATTATAAGAATTTAGTTGTGTGAGAGACAGGCTGTTCCCACAGAGCGCCTCCGAGTGTCACGAGGTGCACAACTAGCTGCCAGCCTCTGAAGATGAAAGAGTGCGTGCAGGCAATCCTCTGCGCGGCAGAAGATGGGGCATTGGGGCGGGATTTGTTTGGGGTTAAGGGATCCTGCAGGCTTTAGGGTCCCTGCGACCTACGCCGGAGGGACCTGAGGAACTATCAAACTTAGGCCCCCAAACCCTGAAATCGAAACCTGGTTTGGGTTTGAAGGTCTTTTCCGTAGAGGAGCTCTTTCTGAGCAGCATGGGGCCTATTCCAACGGGTTGCGTAGGTGGTCCAACAACATGCGTGAGCTCCAAGAGCTAGAGTCTTGCTTTTTGTGCCGCTGTAGAGCATTGTATCAAAGCTGCACATTGCACGATGCCTTCAGAAACTGTAGCCACTTAGACTCGGAATCGAGTTCAATCTACCTAGAGAATTTAGCCGGGGTTAGGTTGAGGTTTCTAGGGTAGGTTTAGGTTGGCGTTTCAAGGTTGCATGTCTAGGGGTGTTGGGCTGACCTCATATCGAGCGGCTGGGTTTGGTACTCTTGCAAGCAAGTCAGCTGCCACCCCAGTTGTTTGTAGCTTGGAGCCTCTTGGGGATGTTTAGCCTCCTAAGCTCTGACCCTGCAGCCCAGAGCTTTCAAACCTAACGCTTCAGAGCGCTGATAACCATGCTCTCAAAATCTCAGCACTAAGACCCAACATTGGACCCCGAAGACAAAGCCTGAGCCGGTTCGCTTCAGAAATGCGACTCTCCTCGCTGCGCTGTCATCTGCTCCAGACCTCAGACTTCTGCAGGATTGTTTTTCAATGGAATACTTATCCAAACTTGTGTTTCGCGTCTTGGGCTTTATGGCTTAGAGTGTTCATCCGGCTCAAATTTTGTGTCCCAGTACACTGGCATGCATGACGTAGGCGCCTAAGGTCAAGGCTTAGCCAATGAATTGATATTGCAAGGACCTCAGAAAGGCAAAGGTAAACCGTCTCGAGCTGATTCCAGCTGCCAATGAGACTACAGCTTGCACTGGTGGGGTGGCTTTGTACTGGGGAAAGGTTCGTGACAAGTCTTGTCCCGGTCTCCGAGCACAACTGACATGTACGTGCATACGCATCTGGGGTCTGCGGGTTGACGCGGCTTATCTCACAATGCACAGATTCGTGGCCTACGGCATCATCTTTGCGTGTCAGATGTAGCCCTTCACCTGAGGTTTTCCTTCAAAGATAGTACATGGTACATGCTCCTGAACTCGTAAGCCGTTGATTTTAATACCTCACAATGCCACTCAACCCTGAACACGCAATCCCTGCACCACAACCTCTAACCCTTCCCTTCAAGGCCCCGAGAAGGAGTGCGAGGGCGGAAAGGATTGCGGCAAATGCAAGACGGCCAGAGCCTCAATAAGATTTCAAGTCTGGGATACATGATTTGAGGCGTGAGGTAAGCAATACCTGAGCTTCCTTTGCTCACTCTATGCTTTGATCGCTGAAGCCGGAAGCTCTGCACCTGAACTCCCAATTACCAATTCTGTCTGGCACATGGGCTCCGTGCTTCCGTCAGCGCCTCTAGTTAATGTGCCGAGGCAGTGGATGTTCAAGCTAAACTCGGCCTTAGTATGCTCTTCATTCCCGACAATCGATGGGCTTGAAGAGCTGTCAATAAGATTTTCATGCTCCTTGTCAACACAAAGCCTCATCACTCAAAACTGTGTTCCAAGGCTTTGGGTCCCTATACTACCCCTCACCGAACCCCGGATTTTCAAGAACATTCGACTATCCCGAGCCCTCATCGTAAACCCGGTTGCTTGAACTTCCTTCAGCCTCCTTCCTTTGGCAAAGCTTACTGCCAGGCACGAGGCCACTAGTCTTCAATCCCCATGTTAACCAAGTTGGAGCGTTGGGCTTCCTGCAGGTCCCACGGTTTTGCTCGAAGGTCAAGAGAAAAGCAAAGCAGTCATTCATGAGTTCATGAAGTATGGCTTTGAAGCATAAGATCTCGAGTGCAACCTGAATGGTTTCGTGAGTGGGGAGAATGTCGAACGACGATGATCCAAGTGGAAACTGGGCTCAAATGATCACAGTGCCGGTCTAGGTATTTCGGTTCCTTTTCCTGTGCAGGTCCCTAAATCCGAAACCCTAACCCCTCTTTTTGACTCAGCTTGTTAGCGGGCATTCGGGTTCTCATTTTTGGGGTCGCAAAGTCTGGGTTTTTAATTAGCTATCTTCAAAAAAAGGGTGCCTTTGTCCTTGGTTTGTGGGTATCCTAGAAGCCCAAGAATACCGTCCTCCAAAATAACCTGGAGCCCTGTTGACATAGGCTTTATTTCTGGTTCCATGTCAGTCTGGGCGAGGATAACCACGAAACCATAGGCCGCTCGGCGAAAGCCTAGATCTTGCATGTCGAGGATTTTGAGCCTGAACAACAAACAGCCAAGGCTTTCCCGGCAATCCCCTCATGGTAATATTGAACACCCCCACCCGTAATAATAGTACTCCCCATGAGAGAGTCTATATATATATATATATACGGGGATATGTGTAACGCCAAAGGTTTAAGGAGCTAATGCGGATTGTGTAGGGTTTATCAAGGCCTGATAGGGTCTAAATCTGTGGGGGTCCCTTGGGGGTATGGTATCGTAACACCTTACCGAACCTTGAGTACTGCCTTCACCCAACAATTGTCTAGAATCCAACCCTAAACCCGAAATTCTGAACCCTAAATCCGAAACCGTGTGGACTCCTTTTTCCCATACGGGGCTCACCTTGCGCTCTGCAGCGAATCTGCTACGCTTCAGTCGACTGTTCAAAGGGTGTATAAGGCTTGAGGAAGGACTTGAGTTTTGAGCATGGAGCCTCGCCCACGGGTGTCTGAGAGCTTCCTATTAATTCCCTACCCTTACATAACAAAAACAACCCCCCTAATGCCAAATATTCAAATTGTGGTACACCGTGATATATATATATATGTATACATATATAGATATATAAGGAATATGTATGTCAGGAGGGTGCTGGGCTTTAAAATTAGGGGAGGGGATTATTAGACAGTTTGATGGCCAAATATCGCCTGGAGCTGTAGGACCACGGTCCCATCATCAGAAGTCAACAATCTACAATATCATCTCCAGCTTTCATGCTACCAAATCCCTAAAATCCCCATCTTAACCAAGCAGAAAGATACATTACGTTAAGGATTTGCATTATCTCTTGGATTCAGAGACGCAGAAGCCAGGCTTGCTTCTGAAGGGTTTGACCCAAAGCCTATCCCCAGTCCCACAAGCTAGTACTTTAAGATTCAAGGGAGTGATGGGTAAGGTAAGAGATCTAAACTTGCAATTTTACTCAGGACATTACAGCGACACGTAGAACTACCAAAGAAGCTTTCGAGCCAAACCCGGCAAGTGCAGTGTGTAAAAAGAATCCTTATGTTTTCGGGTAAAGGGACCCCTAAACCCTCAAACTCTAAAGCCTAAAACTCGAAAGCCTTAAACCCTAAACCCAAAAACCCAAAAACCTAAACCCTATAATCTTAAAACCCTAAGCCCTAAAAGGAATTCAGCCAGCTTTGCTGACAGCGATGAAGCGTTTGCAAGAACAACTGGAAGCAGAGCGAGACCTTCGGTGTATGGTTTAGGGCTTAGGGAATAAGAAAAGCAAATGGGAAAGCACGTGGAAAATGCAGTGGAAATTGGGGTGCTGATTTTGAGGGGAACTAGGGGTCAACAAATTGTATAATTTTTGTTACAGACGGATTGAAGGCATACATCGTAATTGCACGGGTTTCTACAGTCATCTCTTGCCTCCTTTTAAAACATTCGTGTGTCTTCAAAACAATCCATATTATACATTCTCCTAAGAAGACCTCCCAGATAACTCTAGAGTTCCTAGGTTCCCCTTTTGACCCTAGACCTTAAACCCTAGTGTATGCGCACCCCTGAACAAAGCACAGAACTCAAGAATGGGTACTCAAAACTTCCATTTTGAAGGCACTTGGAGGTTCAGGGTTAGGCTTTAGTGTTTGCGGTGTAGGGGCGACTAGGTAAGCCCAATGATGATTGTATTAGCAACCCAGCTATAGTTATAGTCGTGTTAGGGGATTTGGGTCATATTTTTCTTCGACTACAACTTCGGCAAGTTGGCAAAGCAAATGTCACTGAGCTCCCTGGTTGTGCTTCTTGTTTCCAGTGGCGATGGCCCTATAGCCCCCCCCCGGCCCCCCCGCTTTGTGCCTAAACCTCTATGCCCTAGCCCTGTTGTTAAGTAGCTAATGTTGCATGTAGAAGATACCGGACGTAAAGTTAAGTATCCAAAAAGTGTACAGTGGTCGACGTAGGGTTGAACCCACAACTGTAAAATGGACCGTAAGGATGCACTACGCCGAGAAAAGAGAAGGCGGATGGATTCCGAAGATGAGACACAGGATGTGAGGGGGTTTCTCAATGATACGGAAACTCGGCGGTGATTCATGCCCTCGCGTGACTTCAAACTTTTGGGCCCGAGGTGTTAGCAGCGAGAGTCGAGAGTCCAAGGTTCAAGGTCGTACCCTTAGGGCTGCACCCCTGCGTTTGGGGTTTCTTAAGGGCAACCTCAGGGGACCTGATCGGTTCTTAGAGGGCTAAGTTTAAATCCTTGAAAGAAATCTTCTCAAGAAACGTCCACGAAGCCAAGCCCTTCTGGGAGGCTCAGAAACCTTACCAAGGCCACATTACTGAAGGCGAAATAATTTCCAACACCAGGATCTTCATTTTATGTGGGGTACCTCCAATAGAGCTGAAAAGGCTATGGGTAATGAGTTAGGCTCCTGCAGCACGCCGAGGAAGAGCTCTGCACCACCCATCATGTCACAAAGCGAGGTATTCGCCATACGTCAGTATGCCTCGGTAGTACCAGAATACCTTAGTTCCTACGCCTTTAGCTGCTGGTTACCTGAAATGGGGTCACCAGACACATCTTTTTGTTGCCTTTTGAGGGGGAGCAAAATACTTGCATCAGCCGTCTGACAGATCTAAGTATACCGCGCGCATAGTTGAGCAGTCGGTGAGTGAAGGGCTATGATGTGACGTACTTTAGGGCTGAACTTTCGGCTGAGTTTAGGGCGTAGCGATTTTGGATGCATGAGTCTGAGTGTAAGACATTTCTTTCGCACAGGTAGCTGTGCAACGTTCAGGGTTTTGCAAGGCAGGGTGGTCTTCGATCCCATTTCTTGTGAAATGTTCTTGACCTTCCTACGGCCAGAAAAGGAGAGCAAGCTTTACGACACCCTCAGCGAATTCGCGGAGGAGCGACAGCGCAGACAAACTGTGGAAAGCAACCTCTTACACGTGCGTGGTGAGTTACAGATGGAAAGAAAGCAGCGAGAAGCTGCGGAATTCGAGATCGGAGCCAAGGCACGCTCGTTAGAGTCAGTGCGCTTGCAGTTGAATTCGACAGTACAGGAACTGGAAACCTCCAAAAGTGAGAGTTCAAGGTTTCGCGACGCACTGATACTGGAACGCAGCAAGTGTTCCGCTGCGGAGAAGCAGCTTGCTAAACTGGAATTGCAGTTAGCAGATGCGACTGAGGAAGTTGAAGACGCCAACATCGCGCGTTTACTTTCACGGGAGGGACTGGCTCTAGAACGGGAGCAAAGAGAAACCGCAGAGAAGCAGCTTTCTGAACTGCAAGTGCAACTAGCAAATGCATTTCGGAAATTAGACGCCTGGAAACGTGAGCGTGCAGACTTACTCGAGGGACTAGCATTTGCCCGCAAGAAGAGAGAGGACGCCGAGAAGCGGCTCTTCGAACTGCAGGCGGAACTAGCACAGGCATTAAAGAATCTGGAGACAGCCCAAGGTCAGCATGTAGCCGCGCTCGAAGGAAAAGCATCTGCTGAGAGGCGTCTGTCCGAACTGCAAGACCGAGCACATGCTGCTCGTCATGGTGCACACTGGCAGTATGAGATGAATGGACAATGGCACCAATTCACGCCTGAGGGCAACGATCAGACGCATCAAGCTTATCTGGCGTATATCCAGCGTGCGCAGTCATCCACAGCAACAATTGTTTCTGGAGGGGTTGAGAGGATTGTTAATTTCGAGACAATGACCCAGACGCATGCTTGCACCAATAAAGTCCGAGAGATTCGCGTTTTTGCAGGTGTGCCTGAACAATGGTCGAGCACCCCAGCTGCTTTATTCACACAGCGTGCTGATCTAGCATCGCTCTACATCAAAGTTACAAATCCAGGGTTAATCCGTTGTGTTCAGCGTATTCTGCAGACATCGGGCCACGCGTCGGATGCAAATTATCCTAAGTGCTGCAGAATGAAGGAGGCCGTAGTGACATCCGTTCATCGAATTGAAAATTTCCGACTGTGGCATCGATACCAATCAAGGCTGGCCACCATGAGGGAAGACCAAGCAAGGTACAACATTTCAGTCCCGCCCGCCCCTCTTGATCTGGATAGCGCTAAGGGTGCGATGTTGGAAAACCAACACAGGCTTGCTTGCGGAGAGACACTGCATCTTCAAGTGGATGAAAAGTTTTTGCTTCATGGCACTTCTCGGGAAAATGCAGCCTCCATTGCAATGCATGGCTTTGATCACCGATCGTGCAAGTCTGGCATGTATGGTGATGGAGTTTACTTTGCCGGTGCCACGTGCAAGACCCATCAGGTCTCCTGTAGTACTCGCTGTGGGCTTGCTCATTGCAGATGCAAAAGGACCTTGATCATCGCACGGGTCGCACTTGGGGACGCTTACCATACCGATAGTACTCTACGGAAGGTAAGGAAGCCTCCGCAGCGACAAGGCGCCGAAGGAACGCATGGTTCTATCCTGGCAAAGCCAGGAGCCATGACCGGGCATCATAACAAGTTTCAAATTCATCAGGAGTTTGTGATCTTCGATGGAGATCAAGCATACCCAGCATTTGTTGTTCAGTATGAGCTCAATGAGGCCAGATGATCTGCAATCGCTTTTCAACATCAACGCGAGAGAAAGGTTTAGGAGTCAGACTATTAGGTGGACTCCCGCCCTGTACACGTGTCATAATAAGTATTAAGAAGACCCTACCACCATCACCATTCCGATTATCCCGTATGCCCACTATTACTGGGTGGGGGTCTACCTCAAGACCATAG
This sequence comes from Symbiodinium pilosum, assembly GCA_905231905.1. Lineage (NCBI taxonomy): Eukaryota > Dinophyceae > Suessiales > Symbiodiniaceae > Symbiodinium > Symbiodinium pilosum. The sequence continues at coordinate 18,187 of CAJNIZ010015269.1, forward strand.
GAGGCATTCGAGAAACTCCCATATCAAGACCGCATCAGCATTGCGGCCGAAGTCAACAAAATTGACATCTTGCCCCAAGACCCATATTGTTGAATCTGCATTGTTAAAAGATCTCATGTTCAAACGCCGTTAAGAATATATATATATATATACATGTACATTCTTGCATGCATATATATATATACATATGTATATCAACTACCCGAATACGGAACTAGAGGCCTTGAATCCTAGGCCATGGGTCCTTAAACTCCGCGAGATGATTTGGCAAGATTCATGGCGTTCGTTGTGGAGAAGGGAGAATTGGGAATACAGGTCTTTCAAGCGGGACCTTATCTTATATCAATTTGGGTGACAAGTTTTCTGAACAACTACTAAACCCTAGGGCTCCCAGAACCCCTACCCTTACCCCGAACCCTAAACCTTAAACCCTTAAACCCTCAACCCTAAACCCTGAACCCCAAACCCTAAACCCCTAACCTTAAACCCCTAAACCCTAAAGGTTAGGGTTTGCGTTTGGGTCTCAGGCCACCCTGCAGCCTTACCTTGGCCCTAATTAGATGTCCTTCCTTCTCGAGATTCCCTTCTACGTTGATCTACCTGGAGGGTCAGGGGGACTTAACAAGTATAGGTTAGTTTCACTTGGGTTACTATGTGGGTTATAGGGGTTATGAACCTACTGACTAAGTCCCCCTGACCCTCGAGGTACCCCCTTCAAAAATAACCCCCCCAGATTTAGAACCCTATTCGGATTTATCAAGCTATATCATCCTCATTGGCTCCTTACACCCTGTGGGACATGGTGCCTTAGACCGTCATTCCTTGAATCGAGCACGGCCTTAGGGCCTTGAGGGGTACGATAATACCACAAGTGATTGGGTTCGTGATGCCTAACCTTACACCTCAACTCCCCACACCCTAAATCCTATACCCTTCAATCCGACATTTTAAATTCCAAGCCCTAAACTCTAAAACCACAGCCCGTGACCAGAAACCGTGTGCATTTCGCCGCCTATGGGCCTATGGGAACCATACGCATTTCGATGTCTGCGAAACGGCTTGGCTGCATCTCTAAACCCCTATTATTCCAGACTGCAAACCCACAACTGTCTTGATCCTTGAGCCCAAAACCCGCCCGAACCCACAACCTCCAGCATGAATAACCACCCTCATGTACTCGTCTGTCTGTAGACAAGTCTTTGCTGCATATCCGATCTTCATTACAGTTGAATGCTCCTCCCAAAACGCGCACACACCTCGCGTAATCCTAAGTGTCCTAAATCCCAAAGCTGAAGCCCTGACCGCCTGAAAGACAAAGTTTTAACATCCCCCAAAGCATTCTGATGGTTCTGCAGTCGAGGAAAGGACGTGCTTTAAAACACAAAGCAAACAAAGATTAAAAAGGTTGTGGACCCTCAGCTTTCACAGCGAGGTCTGCGGCGAGCCAATTTGTAGAGTGCAGTGCCATCAGGCCGCCGCTGCCGCCGGGGCTTTGGGCTTCTTTCGTTACAGCTTATTGAACTGATTGCCTAGTAGGGTTACCACGGCAAAGGGTAAGGGTAAGGGGAGTTGCTAGCGTGAAAACCTTTGGTTGACCTTATACCTATCCGCCCTGTCACCCACTCACCATCAGGCTGCGGGGTAGGATAAGCGCCCTGAGGGCTGCGCTTCAGTATCCTCCTTACAGCTAGAATAGAATACCGTAGTATACTACAGTATTACTATAGTATACTGTAGGCCAGCCCAAAAGATTACGAACACCATTCGTTCATTGGTTGGGACGTTTTCCAGTACTCGACTCCGCGAAGCCCTATTCTTGATCGGACAATGCTGCAGCTATTGATCCAAGATAGTCGAGTTGTGATCTAGAGCTTGTGCGAGCTGCTATAATGCATTGCATGTGCGCTCATTATCCAGGATTTACGTTGCAGTAGACAAGACTCGCGATTTTAGTTTCACCTGTCTTGACTGTTCCTGTGCGCTCCCCCATTTTGAGTGCTTCATGGTGCGAAGGGTATAGTTTGGCATGTTTTGATTTCTCTTGTGGTTCGAGCCAGCAAGTATGCATGATTCAGAGTTCCGGGCCGTGTTGGAAGAATGATGGGTTTGGGAGTTCGAAACTTTGGTTTGGATGCCGGGAGTCAGCGCTACCGTTTGGGTCTCAGCATGCTTAGGGTGGATACCTGCAGACAGTCTGGAAGAAGTCTTGTTGTGGTAGCTTCGAAATCTTCGAGTCCTTCTTACCTTCGAGGGGTTGCTGGATTCAAAAGCCATGGGTATCATGACAGACGAGTGTACAGCGTGTAGGGGCATAGGGATTCGCCCAGCCTCAGAATCCCACATCACAGCAAACATGTCAACGTGTGTGAGGATCCTGGTGTCAACAGGCTTGTTTTTGAAGCCCAAGGCATTTATTGTAGTATATGCGAGTATACTGTAGTATAGTGTAGTACACTACAGTATACTACGCTCGTATGCGCTGCCTGACACTTGCAGGACTGTCAGACGACATGCGCAGATCCGGTGTGCGAGTGGAAGTACGCTGCACAGCCTTTTTTCTGTGTCTTACTTGCTGGGGGTAGTAGGTAAGAACGGGATGTACATGAAAATGCTATATTGGGGTTTATGGTGATTGTATTCCCTACCCCGCGAACCACCAGTAAGTTTTTTGCATGAGGTTGAGTCCTAAGTCGCTTTTTGGTAGGTATCCGGCGTGATGTATGTATTGAGTTTTCGGCCTGACGTTTCAGGTTTTAGGTTTTAGCCGTAGAGCGATAGTCCAGAACACCCAGCTTTTGGAGCGTGCAGGAAGCAGTATATTTGTTTTTCGATAGGCTTATGTTGGGCGCGTAGCTGTTTTTGTGGTCTGCAGATTTGGATGAGGAGTGTGGGTTATCTGTCTGATATTCGGGGAGAGCAGGCAGGGTGAAGCTCGTTTTGTATGTTGGCAGTAAAGCCTCAGGACAACGGAGTGCGCGAGGACCTGCCTACATGCACGAACACTTGAGATCTAAGAGGCTTATTTTACAATTCGTATCTTGCAGGGCCAGGTGGGGCTACATGGCTGCACAACGGTCAAACAACGGGTTCTCGCTCTGCAACTAGCTCCTGTCGACGGCCGCGATCAAAGCAGAGTGCTTTACAAGTGGTCTTCTGTAACACCCTCCCTAGTGGCGGAGAGACCCTGACATCAGAAAGCATGGGAGAAGAGGGTAAACCCCAAACAGCAACAGTCATGTGCCCAGGCGTATTCTTGTTGGGGAACACATTGGGACCTCAGCGGGCTCCTTTGACCCAGGTGCAAGCCCACGGCTCAGTGCCCTCAGCCGAAGTGCGACCTCCGCTGCGGCCCGCCGCCGGACCGCGGGCAGAGTCTTAGATGTGCGATGTGAAGAAAGGGTGTCAGTGCCAGGCATTAAAGCCTCAAATCTGCTTATGACTAATGACTCTTGTACTGGTGTTGGGGGGCTCAGGGTTTTGTGTTTGGTACGCTTGTATCAGTACATTTTGTCCCTTGAGCAACTAGCACACGTACATCTCACGTTGCTATGTCGGAAACTCCGTGGGACCCGTTTTCAGCTGAGAAGCTGGACAGTTTTCTTTCTAAATAATTCAAGATATGCCAGCCCAAACCCCATGCCCCAAACGTTAAGCCATGGAAGCCCAAACTCAAACTTCCCAAGCTCTCCAAACCAAAGCCGGCAAACAGGACTGCGCAGCTGATGCCGCAGACTTCAAAGCCAAGATGCTGGCGGACAGCGGGGCCAAGGCAATCTTCATGGGAGATTCTTATTTGTGTGTGTTTTTTCCTCGTGGTAGCTGAGGGTTCAGGGTTGTGTTTGCGCTATGGAGCTGTGAAGTGTCATTTGTCTGCGCATGGCCAGTCCTCCTTTGCCAGGTTCATATGTGGGTACTTCGGACCATATTGCATCTTTCATTACCTCTTGATGGATTCAGGGTTGGGCGGGACAGAATGGGAAATGTCAGGTGTAATTAGGGATGGGGATTTTGTCATGCCGTAGTTGTAGGTTTAGGGTAGGGCGGATTCGGTTTGGGGTTAGGGCAAGCATGGGTTGTAAAGGCTGGCTGTTTGCTGACTGCTGATCATTGGACCATGCATGCTCGTGACAATGGTTGCGCCTGAGTCCTATAGAAGCCCTTGGAGCCTCTGAATCTTGTAGGGCTAGCCGGTGGATGCAATAAGGGCATCATTCACTGATGAAGGGCAGCAGACAGTCCATATTCAGGACTGGCAGAATCAACCAATCTTATCTTTTTTCTAGGCGCAAACCCGCTTTTGAGAAAATGCCCTTGCATGATCTAGGTATGCACTCTGCCCTGTCTATGTCCCTCTACAATCCGGACACGGGAACATCTTCACTGTGAGACATTTCCAGATGTGTTGGTGTTGGCAGGTACCTCCCGGTGCAGTCGTCGTCAGCAGAGGCAGGCTGTTGGAGGGGACTAGTCTAGAACACTCGGCACATCATCCCTTCGTAATCGTTGTGAACAGTTTTGCGCCCTGACCCTCAAAACTTAGTCTACTTCTTCTGATTGCTACAGACTTTTGTGCGCCCCATCCCAAAATTGTGGCCCGTGCACTGCACAGTGTCCAAGTCCAAGCAACCACATAGCCCAAACCGGAGAGGAGAGCAAAGTCTGGCTTCATCTCCAGTGCAGGAGCCCAAACACAACCCCCAATTCTTGGTAGCTTGCAGCTTGCACCAGGGCTTGCAACCGTGGACGGGTCTGCTGCCAAGGCTCCCTGAACATGTGCAAGTGGTATCCAGCAGAACTCGGCCAACACCTCTCAGGATTAAAAGCTGGAGCTTTGGGAGATTTGCGGTCTTGTATGTTTGTGTGTTGTGGCTCACTACTCGGTTTTGAGGGTACGCGACATATTAGTGAACGTCTTGGGTTGCCAGATACTCAATAGGGGGCATGTATGGCTTCTTTGCATATGTGCTATCTAGATGGAATTCGAGGAAGTGATAGCCCTCACGAATCATTCATAAGTGAATGCTACGGCAAGGCTAGATCTACTCACGCTCCCGAAGCCATCGACTCACATTTAAGGTCCTACCACAGCCTCGAGTTTTGATCCACACTCGGTGCTCTGGACCTGATGCTCTTCCTTAAGCACGTATGCCTCTCATTGACATGACCCCATACGTGCCACAGACTGAGGGGGTTAGGACCTTAAGCGGCGGAAACCGTTCTCTACAGAACATTTGTCGGTGACCCCAATCCTCAAAATCTAAGGCGCTTGAGCCCACATCACACCTCAGCAAGCCCTCTAGATCTTGCCAACTCGAAAAGTTGAAAGCAGTATGTAAAGTGGACAGTAGTAGTAGCCTGGCCGGTTTTAGGTTCCATGTTTTGGAGGGTGTATCTACCCTTGTGTAAGTCCAAAAGTTGACCCTGTAGTGCATACAGTCCCCTTAGGCAGATGGAATATGGTGTATATGGAGATCTTATTATGATTTTTGTGGAATTCTGTATCCTCTTAGGTGGGACTAGTGTAACTTCCCTCTGATTCGATTGTGATTGTGATAACAGACGCACGCAAGCCTCCTGTCTGTGTAGGACATTGTGAAGCCCCAAGACTTTGCCAGCATTCTTATTTGATCTGCAAACCTGGTACTGAATCCTATGAGCCCCTGACTAAACCTTCAACTCATTCACACCAAGCTTGAGGCCTCTGTCTGGAACTTTCTAGCCCAAATTCAACTGCCCCTGTGAGGCTGCGGCGCCTGCTCCTGCATCTTGTTTTGCAGCAGGTTGTCAAGGGTTTTCTTCTGAGGCTTAAGCTGGTTGAAGACTTACGAAGGCTTAAGGTATTGATTGATCTCCAGGGCCGGGGGCTCAAGGCTTCTGTGTTTATGGTAGTTGGGGGTCTTGGGCATTGGAGTACTGTAGGGATCAGGAGTCGAAGGGTAGGGACCTGCCAGCCTCTGGGAGCCTGAAATCCTCCCAACCCTGCGTTGTCTAGATTCCATTAGAGAAAGAGTTTCGCAGTTTCGTGTCTCAGCTGGTTTCGCACCATCATGACACAACCCTCCACTCCTTACCCCTCTCTCACTCTTGTTTCCCATCCAAAGGGGTCATGCCCGGAATGAATTCTCTGGGCCAAGGTTAACAACTCGCGGCTTAACAAGCCAATTCTCTGGGTCTAGGACAAGGGTGTCTTCAAAACAGGAAATGAACAATTTGTTAGGTTTCGGAGCTTCCAGGAAGACCTATGGGCAGTAGGTGCCTAGGCCTAAACTCTCACGCGCTAACCTTGCCATTACAATCCCTCAATTGTTTGAATCCTTAGCCCCCAGTCTCTATACCTCAGGCAGAAGAGAATACACATCTAGATGAGATCTTGAATCCCAGAGCTCAAGACACCAAGCGACTTCAAGGCTCCCTCTGCTGCACCGGTGCTGTCTCCTGCTGCGGCATGAGAGCCTGTAGTAAATCTCAAGCATATGAGGTAGACATGATTGCGGGGGGTAGAGTTCAAGAGGCAAGTAAACAGAAGGCTATGGAAGACATAGTGAGGATGTTATGATTGATTCATCCTTCCTCAAGGTCCCGATGCCGCGCAAACCAGTGAACATGAATTCCTATCAGCTCCTTCACACCGTAAGGTTCAGGTGGGAGTTCGGTGCAACTGAAGATCCGCTGGCGGGATCACGCCCAACAATGCAAGCAAAAAGTGTCGACAGTGGTATACAGGTTTGGGATCACGGCTTTGGAAGGTCAAGCCACATGGGTAGATCCCGTGCAATGGAATCCCCAGAATGTTCAAGTGCTGCAGCTACAGCCATTTGATCAGAGACCACTCTCAACAAGCTAAGCGGGCACGTGCCGTCTTCTGGAGCAGTGCAACATTGACCGATTCACAAAAACCCGTGGGTCTAGGTAGAAGCTTCGGCTTCATAAAGTCAAGACGAGTGGGTCTCCTTCTGAAGTACTGACCAACTACTCCGTGGCTCTTGAAAGGTGGGGGCCAACGGTCTGAATGGCCATCGACAGCTGTCCTGCAGAACACACCATTTCCACTGAAGCTCAAAAGACAAGAGCAAATCCTAGAGGAGCTCTGCGTTTATGAATGTAGTAAGGCCTTTAAAGCCGTGTATCAGTGTATCTGTAGAATTTTGCTCTCTGTGGCTTCAAGGACTGCATCAACACTTGAAGGGGGCTTCAGTCCAAAGATGAGGGACTGCCTGTGCAACCATCTCCTGATTTCCTCTTCCTCTCTCAGTTTCCAAATGCCACCATGGCTGGAAAAAGAAGTAAGTGCAGCAAAAGCTACACTTGAGATCCTACACTGATACACTGCTGTAGTCTCCTGCCCCGGAGACCACGCCAAAAGCATCCACTCGCGCTCTAGACTCCGAACCGATATCGATGCAAAAAGCCGCATGGTCAAACTCCAGCAGAGTGGATGCAGCGATGTAGTCCCAGAAGCTCTGCATAGATGCTCTTCCTACTGTCATTCCGATCTAACCCCTATAACAGCTATTAAGCCATGAGCCCACAAGCTGAGCCCTCAAGCGTGTGCCTTTCTGGAACTGACGCCTCAGCACATTATTTAACCACCACCTCTTCCACTTACTCTGTAGGCCCCTCTACTGCCAACGCACGCATCCCGGGCTCGAAGCGTCGCCGCGCGAAGCGCGTGGCGCCCAACACGGGGCCTGGCCTCGGGTGGGCATGGCGCGGGGCTTGGAAGACGGGGCTGATTGTGGTTTGTACCTGAACCGCAAAGGTATGTAGAATAATGGCCTTTTGGGCTGTTTCTAGGGGTTTTTGGACCATGATTATTTTGCCTACTTTGGGGGTTTGGGTAGGCGCCATCCGAGGGGGAGGTCGGCAACAGTCGGCGGGTTTGACTGTTTTCTAGGCTGGAGCTGGAAAGATGTATGGGCATGGCAGTGGGTGTTCTGACCTTGAGCAGGAAAGCCACCCAAATACCCACACATGCACAAACCTGGTGACTTCATGGTTGCTTCCGAGTGCTTTTTTAGAAGCTAGCGTCCCAAACACCCAAACCCCGAAGACTGCAAGGCTTACAATGCTTGGAACTTCTCAACCAGTTGCAGGTCCGCCAGCGCGCATTCTAGATCCAGCGTCTCCACGTACCCAAAATTTGAACAAAAGCATCCTTCCAAAATTGCTGCAATGCGTTTGCGCTTCGTATGCACAAAAGCTCTACACTCCCAGGCGAACTGCCTTGCCATAGTCTACGGAGCGGATCCAGGACAATCTTCCTTGGAGTCGCGTGTGCAATGCTGTTCAAAGAGGGTCAACTCAATGCGATATAGTGATACTGTGATCGAACTCTCCAGGATGGAAGTACATAATATTGACAATTGTCATAGTAGTAGTAGTCGTCGTCGTCGTCGTCGTCGTGGTGGTGGTGGTGGTGGTGGTGGTGTGGTGTGTTTAGTAACAGTGGAAATAGTAGTAATCAGTTTTTAAGGCAGCCTACAAGGCTTTGCTGGACTGACAAGACTGGCGTTGGGAGTTTAGCGTTTGGCCTCAGTGAGTTCAGGGCAGTAAAATTTTCAGCAATAGGCCTGATCTTGTTGCAGATGCAACTTCTGCTTTTGGAACAACTGGTCATCATCATGTTGTTCCTGGTGATGATGGGAAGGAGGTTTGTGCAACGCTTCTTGGCATTGGTATGGATGCTTTGAAGATACAATCAGCAATCAGCAAGCACTCACGCCCAGTACCCGATTAGGCTTGTTTCGGATAATGGCCGCCAGGAGACCTGATCCCTGGGTTCCCGGAGAAGAGTCAGAAGGAATCAAAATCAAGTCTCATGAACGAGTGTTGAAGCCCAGAATGTAAAAGTAAAGTAAAATCTCGTAAAGTTCTTGTCTTATAAAACCAAAAAACAAAGCGGAATCCCAGCAGCGCCATGAAGCCGCACAACAGTAAGTATCAGGAGGAGGAAATGGGAACATGTACGAGCACACCGAGGTTTCGACTCGCTTGACAGCTTTTCTGTAAAGGTTTTCGAGTTTGCGGGTTTTGGATTTGGAAGCTCGGGCTTGCGGTTCAGGATTTCTGCGACTTCGATGCGCGTTGCAGGGCAGTGGGACTGTATGGTTTTTGGGTAGTTTACCGGTGAGGTTCTGGAAGAGTATCCGTCCAAAAAAGAAATCCGATCCCAAACCTAAACCTGAACCGTGAGTACTACTCGTGTCAGTCCCAGAGTCAGATGTAGGTGGGTAGGTAGGTAGGTATGTAGGTAGGTAGTGTCCATTTTCTTGCCATTATCCCAATATAACCCCAATATTACCCCTAGATAACCCCAATATTACGCCTATATCACCCCAATGTTACCCCTGTATAACCCCAATGTAGGCAGGTTGGTAGGTAGGGGTTAGCTTGTTGCGCGCGGGTTGCTGTTCCACGAGTCAGGGGGACAGGGATAGATTGACGAATCACTTCTGAGGGGCCAAAAGCAACATCGTCGCTATATAGCCCCGATATACTGTGTAGTAGTTTTTGGGATAGGGGAAAAGAAAATGGAAAGTACTATAACGGGTTATATGGGGTATATATTGGGTCTATATGGGCGTTATATAGGGATAATGGAAAATAAAATGGAAACTACTATCTTACAATAGGGTGAGAATATTATTTAGTTTATCCTGAGGACATCCCAGGCTTTGCTTGGCGGACTAGTCGTGGTTGCTGAGACCCATCGTTTCCCCGAAGACTGGATCCAAATCCTATCACATATGTTTAATCCTGACCCATGATCGCACCAACGGCTTGCGTAAGTTCTGCAGTATCCAGCTTGATAGGCAACCGTAAGATGCACACCTCAACCTCCATCAGCAGCCACCTGAGCCCCAAGAGCCTGAAGTAATTTACAAGGCTGAAAACGTTTTTGGCCACGCGGCCCTCAGACACGCCCGGGCCCTTGCAAAAGCTTCATTCCCCAACACGGGGTGGCATCCTCGCAACAATTTGCTCATAAAACAGTCCTTTTCCGTGTTTGTGGCGGAAACAGTTTGCATTTCTGTACTCCTTGTGAGGGGCCCTCATATTTGCGAAGCATGCATACTGTACTGTAGGATTCCATTGAGATTTGTGGGTTGGGTTGCGGGATTTCGGCTTTGGTCTGAATTTTGGGATCTGGGCCCTTGGGCGTGATGATTCTGAACCTGCTTGACGACGGTTGTTGGTAAGCATGGCGGATTTACCAAGAAGATAGATGATACTAGCCCTTGATGCCCTCCAGCTGGACTCCAAGTCCCAAGAAGTATGTGCAATTTAGGTTGGGCGACGATTGGTACTTCGACACCATGAATCTGCTCTTAGATCGCCTGGTGCTGAGATCAATGTCTCTGACTGCATGGCAAGTGCATGATGGAAACATGATCGTGTCACTTTTGGCAGGTTTAACTTGAAAGCTTACAAGTGTCATGTCCCAGTTCACATGACCACTAAACCCAGGACCTGTACGAGCTTTCATACAGTTTTTGCCTCAGTATCCCAAAGCAACCATTCCTGATACAACCCAATTCCTAACCACCTATACAATCAAGACCCTCATGCTTCGAATTTTCAACATAAACACTGAGGCCGTATCCTCGCCAGTGAATAAAAAAATTGAACCTGACCTGGACTGGGAAATGCCCTGAAGGTAGAAGTTGCAGCTCATGCTACAGTTGTACTGATTGAAAGTAGGCGTACTGGCAGGAATCCTAGAAGGACGACAAGACACGGCAATAACCCAAAACTAATCTGTCATGAAGGGCGGATACCACATCAAACCTCGGCCCACCGGGGTTCGTGAAGTGACTCACTTGCTTGAGGGCCGATGCTTGCAGTGAATGCTTCCCTGATTCTGTCTTGATTTTCTTGTACCACATTTCGCATGCAGTTTTGGCTCATCTCCCTGCAGGCATTGTGGTGTGTTTGCATGCCTGCCGCGGCAGGCATGATACATGTCTGGCGGCTTGCAGGGCAGGAGCTGGCGGCAGTGGGTGCGGGGAAGTTTCCTGAAGTCACGACTGTCCGACTTCTGAAGTGTCATTTCTGTTCGTTCTATGACCTTCCAATGTGCCTATCAGGGCAGCTTGTAAAGGGCGGCTGTACGTTGAATGACGCTTTTGTCCTAAGTGCTCCATGTGATGTGCAGCTGATGTCAATGCCGATGCCTATCTCCATTGGGATTGCAGAGGTTTCGGAAAAGCTCACGGCAGCATCCTTCGCGGGCAGGGTTGAGACTGTGCGTTTACTGCTGCAAGCTGGGCAAGCCGGCGCTAACATCATCATGCAATGGGCATACAGAAGCATGCATCCGGATGCTTTCATTTGTGCATGCCATAATGGCCACGTTGACGTTGCCCGGCTGCTGTTGGAAGAGCGTGTTGATGTGAACTTGTCAGCAAAGATGGTTTCGCAGCACTCGTGCTTGCATCCGAAGGCGGCCACACTGAGGTCGTGCGCTAGTGGCCTGCAAATGCGGACTTGGGCAGTCTCAACCCAGCTTTAAGACGTGCATGTGCAAAAGACCACGTTGAGATTGCGCGGGTGCTAGTAGCAGCCAATGCAAGCATAGATTCAAAAAGCAAAGGTCTGGTGCTTGCGGCCGGCAGAGGTAACGTTGAGCCTGTGAGGGTACTTGTGGCAGCCCGTGCAATGTCGGGCTTCGTCAGAGGTTTGAGTGATGACGCCGCAGCTCTCATGTGCGCATCCCAAGGCTGCCACACTCCGGTTGCACGCATGCTAGTGGCAGCTCGTGCAAACGTTGAATTGAAAAGTTACAACGTTACAGCTCTCGGTCGTGCATGTGCAAGAGGCCACGTTGAGATTGTGCGGGTGCTGGTGGCAGCCAGCGCTAGCATAGATTCAAGAAGCGAAGGTCTGGTGCTTGCAGCCGACAGTGGTAACGTTGAGCTTGTGAGGATGGTAGCAGCGAGCGCTCATTTCAACTTTGTCATCGATGGTACCACAGCTCTCATGCGTGCTTCTGCAGGCGGCCACACTCAGGTTGTGCGCATGCTAGCGGCAGCCCGTGCTAACGTCGACTTGGGAAGTTGACCGACACTGCTCTCAGTCGTGCCAGCTCAAAAGGCCACGTCGAGATTGCAACCGTGCTGGTGGAAGCCAGCGCCAGCATGAGGTCTAAAAGTGAGGCTGTGATGCTTGCATCTGACAGAGGTCACATTAAGCTTTTGCGAAATCTGGTGGCAGCCCGTGCTAATATGGGCTTTGTTAAAGGCTGGGGTAGCGACGGCACCACCGCAGGTCTCAGGCGCACATCCGCAGGCGGGCACACTCAGGTTGCGCGGATGCTATTGGCAGCCAGCGCGGACGTTGACCTAGGAAGTTACCACTTGGAGATTGCGTGCGTGCCAGTGACAGCCGGCACTTGCATAGACTCGAAAAGTGAAGCTATCGTGCTTGCGGCTGAGAGAGGTCACACTAAGCTTGTGCGGATTCTGGTGGCAGCGCATGCTCACTTGGATTCTGTCAGCGATGGTACCACAGCTCTCATGCGCGCATCGCACATCTGCAGGCGGTCACGCTCAGATTGTGCGCACGCTAGCGGCAGCCGGTGCTAACGTTGATTTGAGAAGTTACACCGACACAGCTTTCAGTCGTGCCTACTACATGTGGTGCAGAAGTCGTTGCTGCCGCAGGATGAGAAGGACCTCATCAATCCGAGGCAGACTAGTGGTGCTCCAGCGTGTAGCGCACGACAGTAGCAGCGGCGGCAGCAGACCCTAAACCAAAGTCGCAAGCCTAACGCAACACAAATGGGACAGCCTTTCTGCGAATCTGGGCGGCTGGATTTCAGACATTGTGATAAATCCTGGTTCTCGGTTGCAATTTGGGATCTGGTGGGGTCTTTTCCCGCATCTGCATGGGGGCCCATAGCGAATCATTCAAATGTAGCTTCCATTGTTCCCAAACCCGCACTCATCAAGGCTGGGGCCCGTCTCATATCCAGTTCCTGCGGAAGAAATTCTTGGAGGCAGGTTGCCTTGCATTCTGCAATGCCAATGAGATGGGAATTTTCTAAAGTTAGGGGTCTCTTCTGTTCTAGGTACATTTAAGAGATGTGGATCCAAGAAGGGCCGTGGTTTTGACACATCACAGACTCAGACTTTCATCAGCAGAATTCTTGCAAACCTGAGACTTGGCGTTTTCAGGTGTACATTCCTTAGTGCAGGCAGTGAAGATTTGGAATGTCAAATAGGGCATCATGGGATTCTTATGTTTGATAATTGTAATTCTGGTCTGAACTTACTGATAGGAGGGTTTCCCAAAATTAGGGGGACTTGTTTGGCAGGGTTATAGTTATAGTATTTTGGGGTCATATTGGGGTCCCCCTATGTTTAGAAATTATCAGTATCTCTCTTGCTTACAGAGACCCTGTACAGTCCTTGCCCTGGGCCCTGGGTAGCATCCCACTTTGCCTGAACCTTGGCCTGTCCACACTGCACTGCGCTGCTGTGCATCTGAACTTGAGACACCTGCGTCATACGTCCACTTTGCAAAGTAAATTGTGTGGTGCCCTGCAGCAAGAAGGGCACATGTACTTTGCGTGGGCCAGTTTCCCCCCCCCAGATGATAGCAAATAAGTCAAATAAGTGGACTGCTGCATTAAGTGGGAATGCGTTACCAGCGCTGCATGCAGGGTGTATTGTGTAAAGTCGAAGAAACACAGCTTGACGGTCGAGCAGGCTACTGAGAATGGAGAGGAGGAGCTGGACAAGAAAGGCTGGGAAATATTGGCTTCTTGTGTGCTAATCCCTGAGCCCTTTGAGCGGCTGATTCTCCATCACGGTGTGGAGCATTTTCGAGGTGAATGCTGACATCATTCACTCCAGGATTTTATTCGTCTTCCAGCATCTATGAACTGTGCACATCCTGGTCGTTTGGGAGTTTGTGCTCTCTCACAGGAGTCGCTGAGGGTTACATTTATTGCTGGCTTTCTCATGCTAGACTTGAGGCTCGAGCGGGGCCCAACCCAGAAAGAACACATCCTGCACTTGGACTTGGCGGCAACCCTCAACCATAGAAAGTACTCCAAACCCGAAACCTCAACCTTTGTTGCCGGGACGGTCCTCTGCTCCCAAACTCCCTTCCAGCCTTTGAGCCTTTACCGTCTTTGTCTTCAAGATGCTACATCTGTCCGACACTGCCCGAACCATCCCTGAACAATGGACACCTGAAGCTCCCAGACTCGAGGCCCTTACAAGTGTACAGCCTTAGAGCGTGCTTGAAGCCTATGCAGACGCAGCACTAAACCTTGGTAACCGAGCTCGGAACACCGTGAAGGTTTCTTTTGCCTGTTCGCAGAGCTCCAGGAGTGGAGCGAGTGTGCAGCGGCGTAGCAGAGGTGTAGCGAACAAAGTTCAAGGTGGAGGGTTCAGGGTGAAAGGCTTGGGGCTGAGGACATGCCTGCATTTAGTTGTGAGTATTGTCCTTGGCGGGCGCCATGCTGTCGCTAGTACCCACAAATGTCAACAGTAGAGAGGCAGGTGCAGCTAGTCAAGACAGCACACAAGCCTGCTGAGCCTTCTCAATTAAGCTACTTTGAATAGAAAGCCGGAGAGGGTCAGTCCCTAGGCAGTCTTAACCAGCCATGAGTAGCAATGGAAGAAGTAGCTCAGGTATCAGTGATAGAAATCTCAGAAGTGCTGCTATTCTTGCGTAACACTGGTTCTTGATAGCAACTGCAAGAGGACATGCCGCCATCAGTCGCCGAATCCGCATTTCGCCGCTTGACTGCATCATTTTGGGATTGGGGCCGCCTGTTGTTCCTCTAGTGTAGGAGCTTTCACAAGTCAAGATCTTCTCGCCCTATAGCATGCACGATTGTGAGATAGAATACCGAGCATACCCCAAAGCCTTATTCCAATCATACGCCCTGTATGTTAGAGCTCAGTTGTAGCTCACTGTGCTTCAACATTGCTGGCTCGCAGATTGGTTCAGGCCTGAGGGTGTAAGCATTGGGGCTTAGGTCTCGGAACTTTGGGCACTTCGAGGGTATCGAGGCCCTTCGCATGAGCTTATACCCCTCTATACCGTAGGGCCGTAGGGTTCATCTGAGCTATAGTACTGGTGGGCATCGGGATTTGCCCCATTCCCATATGCATCCCAACATTGGCCCCTGCTTAGGTAACAGTGAGGACATCATCGACTGTAGCTCATGCTTGTGTTGACCCATGCCCGTTGCCGAGGCATGTTCGATGCAGATGGCAGTGGGAAGCTGCCGTGGCCTCAGCCTTTTCCTGATTCCCCTCCACAGGCTGACGCTTTTTTTTGGCTGAATACCAGGCTCCAGCTCTTCCTCGTCCCTCTTGATAAGGCCTACTAAAGCAGGTTGTTCCACAAGTCCATGGCGTCTACGATAAAATCTGGCTGTCTCTAATCCAGATGTTGCATGTGCTGCTCAAATGTTAAAGACGATAGAGGCTGTTTTTGGGCTAGTGCAAGAACACTACGTAGCCTTTTGCAATCAAGAGCTTTTGCCAACAAAGCCCTCAACAAAACCATCTGCACTGAGACAGCCTGTCAATGAGTGGATGTATGCCCAAGCCAGTCAAGCAAAAGCTCACCCTCATCCTGTGTCCTACGGTGTTGCAACCAACATTGGCGCTCAACAGTTCGAACCCTCATTTCTCGAATCTGAACTACGGACAGGCCGTAGACCCCTTCAATCCTAAGCCTGCGGAAGCAACATCATGCGAACGAGTAACCTGAGAAATTGAAAAACACCGCTTTCAACCCTTTATGTCCGTCTCCCTAGTTCCGTTGGACCCATCAATCAGAATCTGGCCCTGCCGAACCAAGATGTTAGAGTATGCCTCCCAGGAATTTCAAAGAGTTCTGCTGCGTGGCGGACTCAGCTCAGTTATCAACGTGTAAAGTGAGATCAGAGCCGTGGCCAGAAGTGCCATGGCTTTTAGAGCGGCTTAGGGCTGGGCTCCGCAGAGTCAGCTTGAAGGCGCCTGCGGGCTAAAGAATGAGATTTGCTTTTGGAAAAGCCCCCTACATGGGGCAGCACGTAAGACTGTTCTTCAATATGAGCCCAATTGACCTCAAAGCTTCATTTGCAAAAGGTGTCTTCCTTGCCCCGTTGCCTGAGTCTAACGAAGACTCTGAAGATTGACGTCCTGCAAAATGCCAGTGGCCACCGGTCGCAGGTGTCTATGTTGATGGGGTGTCCTTTGTAGAACCCCACAAAATCGATCTGCATGCCCCCCGCTACCGCCCAGGCCCTGGCACTGTGCTGCCAGCTGATGTCCTCTGACGACGAGAAGATCCGGTTCGTGTCAGGGCCTCTCCATGCTTTGGCATCATGGTCTCATGCTTGGCATGTCTAGGGCCCATCAATCATGTGCCCCAGCGAATGCCCAAAAGGGAACTCAAGGTTCAGCGTCTGATCTCAGCAATAGACCTTCAACCTCACTCGCGCCGCTTTGTGTCCCGGTCCTGAAGTGGTCAGCTCCAATCTCCAATCTCAATCCCTGGCGCCCCAAACCATGCAAACCTGAATGGCAAGCTTCAATTCGGTATGCATTAGTAGGGTCCACAGGGCCCATTGAAGTGAGCTTCAGCTTGATCTCAGCTTCGACATGTTCGACACCAATGACGATGGTCTACTCAGCGTGTCAGAGGTTCATCGGCAGATTTGCGAGAAAGTGTTCACCTTGTTCGTTAGGCACAATAATTTGGTTGTTGGGGCTAACAAGTTTATGACCCAGAAATTCAAGTATTTTGGGCTAAATGAATATGAGTATCTGACCTAAACCCCAAATACAGAATTTCTACATTAGAACCCTTCATTTGTTGATTTTTGCAGAATCTACGGCTCCTCGTTCGAGAGACAATCAAATCTTAATTAAAGCCTGCAATCAATATGCGTGCTATGGGAGAGTTGCAGGAACGTTCGCTCCGATCCCTCTCATGAGAACTGCTTGTGCATTGTTTTGGTGTGTATCTGGGGGCACACCTCATCAATGCGTTTTGTTTTGGAATTCCCGAGTGTGGATGACTAAGCAGGGTTGCAACATGTCACAGCATCCCGGCTTCAGCCAGGGCATGGGGTGCCGATTTTGCGCTGCAGCAAACTGCAGGGTTTGGTGATCTTTGTAATGCCTCAGAGCTGGAATTCTTGAATCCTGGACATCGGGCGATTTGAGTTGTTGGCTATCGGCTTTGATAGAGAGTTCTGGTTCCAGGCCTTCCTGCGGTGGCAATTCGGAGTGCAAGTCTTGCACAAACGTGCGATTTGTAGTCATCAGTTTAGAAGCAGGGTTTCGTGTATATACAAGGCTTTTCGTGCCTGTGAAAAGTTAGGAACCAAGCGTTCAACCTAACAGGCTGGACATGCAAAACACCCTGGATGCTATGTTTCCCCTACGCATTTCATCAATGCAAGTTTTCTTCCTACTGCCATACATAGTCTGAGCATGCTGGGGTCCAGAAATCTCCGTCAAGTCCTGGCCAGGTACATCAGCTTGTGGGTCATGCCCTGCAGCGGGAGGAGGGGAGACAGTCAGAAGTCTAGGGTTGGGGGTGTTGCATGGCCAGACATTTAGCATTTTGGGCTCATAAACCCGGTATACTGTAGTAGTTTCCATTCTATTTTCCATTATCCCTAAACCCTATATATAACCCCATTGTAGTAGTTTCCATTTTCTTCTCCATTATCCGAATACTGGTACCATAATTACTGTTTGGATATGCATGTTTCGAAGCAGCCCCAGAACACAAGGTTGAAAGAGTTGCTGTGACGTGTCAAGCAAGGATTCGGGCCTTTAATGCGCTAAAAACATTGGAAAACACAAGCCAAAACAGATTGCCAAACTCTAGATCAGGGAGTAGGGCGATTTAGAGCTTCAAACATCTCCAAACTGAAAGTTCCTCAAAGAGAGTGATGAAATTTGAGCCCCTAAATCCACTCGCCTCCAATCTGAATTTTGGCTGTTGGACTGCGCGCTTTCCTATGGTTTCGGCACGTACGAGGTCCGAATCCCTATGATAGTTGCTGTCAGGATGACAAGAACGGCACCGCCATGGATGCACAGCAACAGGCGCGAGACCAGATGGTTTGCAGGTGTGGGGCTTTTTTCATGGGCTGGACTTTGTTAAAGTTAGAGCAGAGAGCTTAGATGGCTTTCTCAAAATTGCAGGCTTCTTCTCCAGGGTGGCCTTCCAGGCACTCAGCTACTGGAGACTCCCGGAGTTTGGGGCTCTGGGAATTGGGGAGGAAACTTCCCTGGGTTTGCCTCGGAGTGTTTTTGAGCGTTGGGATTACCGCATGCCATATAAAGAGCACCTACGTATGAGCCCAAGGGTACCCTTTGTGAGATGCCTTTTCCTTTCCGTAGCCGCTAGACCCTTCGGTGCCGTTTGAATTCAATGCATCAGTCGTGATAAGCCTATGAGCTGCTGCCAATCTGGAAGTTTTTGTGGTTTCGTGGACCTTCGCAATTGCCTTTGTAGGGTTCCCACTTTTAGTCCTAGATTCTGAGCAAACATCTGGGGTTTTCTGAGGCTGTGCAGTTGTACAAGCTGTCTTGGAGACCTTGGTGCAGGATCCAGGTAGGCACATGAGGATCAGATTCGTGTGGTATGGGCCCCTCAGGAATACCTATTTCCCCTGCGCATTTTTAAAGCAAGCTCCCACGTACGGATTTCCAGTCTCTCAAGGCACAGCAGATGGAGAAGCACGACCAACAGCCCAAGACTGAAACCTGCTTTGCAACCTCTCTAATCCCAACTCCACGAGGTGTGAAGCCTGAAGCACCCTCAACTCTTGCATCCCAATCCCCTAAACCCCAAGCCAAGCTCCCTGGCCCCCTAACAAAACTAGGCCTTGAATCTGTCTTGTGAAAGTTGAACCTCCCACACAGCAACTGCATCCATTTCCTGAACACATGAGCCGCCTAAACCCTCTTTAGCCCTCTGAGCTCTCCATCTACCCGCCCCCTAGGCTCCTCAGTCCTAAAGTCCAAGAACGCGTTGCAGGAGGTCATCCTCAGACAGCGAAATCAGCGACTAGCGGACACAAAGCAGGACATCCTACACTGGTTCAAGATGTGTTGTATTCCTTCAGTTGTACAGGGGACGCGTCCAGCAAGAGCAGCAGAGGAAAGGATGACAGGGATGCTGTAGAGGTCACAGATTCAGTTCGTTGGAGTGAGGCTTGCGCACTCTGGGGCTTGAGTCCAAACACTGAAGGCTTTGACCCCTAAACCTAGCCCTTCAACCTGCAGCCAAGAATCGTGATTCCCAAACCATCCAGATTATGACGGTTTCTGGATGCAGGATGCAGGCCCGCACTGAAAGCTTTTGGCTAAGATTTTGGGGTTTGTGGATTCACTTCCAGGGCAAGGGCTGATTGAGCCACAACCCTAAGCCCTAAAGTCCGGCAAAACCTGGCAAGCTTCAATCAAACCATAAGGGAGGCTATTCTCTTTTTTGCTTGCTCCTGTGTTTTTCCTTCTAAGTTTCTGGAGGCGTCCTCCCGATTTTGGGGATGCCCTTTTGCTTTGGGTGGCCCACGGCTTTGAAGCTGACCAACAAGTCCGAATCCCTGAGCTCGAAATCTTACTCTCCTGAACCCTCCAGGCTCCTTAGCACATGCACCGTTGGACACCTAAACTCCCAAGCCGTAAAATCCAAACATCCCTGGCCCGCGAAGGAGCTCGTAGGTGGGGGATCGGCGCCTCTTTCCTACGATCGCTTCTATGAGCGCCTGGGCTTGGGCTATGGGGTGGAGGGGGTTCAGGGGCTGCATCAGTTCATTGACCCTTTCTTTTGTTTTCTTTTGGCATCAGGGGATTTTAGGCTTCATGCGTTGCTGGGTCTCCAAGGATTTCTTCCTCTTTCTCTTGGAGAGGTGTTCCTCTCTCCTGGTCTTACATGCTTCTTGTAAGTAGGGCTAGACATGAAGTCTGGATGGATGCTGTAGGCCCCAGGCTTGCAGTGCAAGAGCTCAAACTGAGTCTTGACTGGCGGTGTTGTCGAAGCCATGTTGTGCAAGGGTTTTCAATGCTTGTAAGCCCAAGGTGTGCTGCCAGAACGGCACAAGTGTTTGATTTGCGGCACTCCATGCCTAGAGCTCCTTGTCGGTCTATTTTGAGTAGATCTCTGAAAGCCCATCCGCCCTTCACCCAAAGCCCTCTCGCCAAGCCCCCGAGACCCTAGACTCTACAGCTAAGATGAGACGCAAAGTCCATAAGCCTTCAATCGATAGCCTAGGCAGTTGCATTCAAGACATGGCATGGCTGTGTAGGTCCTGCTCGTCTGTGAATCTGTCAATGCCATGAAGCGGTTAGGTCTCATCCGTCTTGTGTGTGTAGTGCCGTCCCAACTTCCAGTGGTTCATAATGGATCCAAGTTAAAGAATGCACGCGCGTTTCTCGTGATCTCTTTGGTGACTTGTTCTTTAACCTGACGTCCGAGGTGGGCCCTGCGCAACATGGACAGCCTGCTCGGCAAGTTTGTGAGAGCTGTTTCTTTGGTGGGTAGGAATTGGGATGGAGCATTTCTATCTCAAGGCACGATATCTTATCCAAAAGCTTGTGTCGCCATGGATACTCAGTCTTTATCTCGAGCGGCTTTCACCTTACAACATGAAGCCACAATATGGACAAAATCTAGGCCCAAGACACTGAATCTACGCGTATCTTTCTTGGTTTGGGATAGCTGCGTTTGGCAAAAAGCCTTGACACTTCTCAAGCTAGGGCAGAAATCTTATCGTGGTGTTAAAAGTTCAGGGACCACAATTACAAAAGGTTGAGCGGCTCGAAGTTTCTTAGTTGTAGCATTCACGATTGAGGATTGCGGGCTCAGAGACAGTTCAAAGTTTGTGGAGTCGACACTGAAAACCTAGAGCTTGACACGAAGAAGCTGTGGTGCTTCAGTCAAGCAGCGAATCGCGCAGCCCCAGACCTTTGACACCCAGACCTTTCGCCCTGATCCCGTCAGCCCAACACCTTCACGCATTCAAATCCCTCGGCAGCCCTTCACCCAACCCCAAAAGACCGAACCCTGCCCATCTATCGCCAGGTCTGGATAATCTGCTTTGCACCTTCCAGCTGGTACTTGCCTTGGCATTGTGGGCGTGTCGTAGTGTTCTTTGTAGGGGTTTTGCAGGTTTCTATGGCGTGGACTCTTTACGTGTTCTATCGGACCATTGCAGGCAGTTTCGCATGAAAAGGATATTCGTACAAAATGAGCCGACGGGTATTAGTGATTAGGAGCACGGCAACGGATCCACATTTTGAGAACCACTCCGGTCTATTGTTGAGAAGGCATAAGCCGAACGACTGCAGGGAAGTTACCATGGGTTGTACTTCCCCGTGTTTTTATGCACGGAATTGCCAGAATTGTGCAATGCGATTTGCAAAGAGATTAACTTGCCTTTGTCATCACAGTTTGGGTTTGAGGCATTTGACGCAACTAGGCATCCAACTGTCACCATTACAGTTCTTCAGCCACCCTTTGGCATCACATATCCTGAGTCCTCCACCATGAAGTCTACACCCCAAACCTGACAACCTCAGCCAAATCTATCAACTAAGCTGCCTATGGCCAGGTGCCTGCGCCACAGCGTGAGCGCTCAGTCTGTGAGGCCCAATTTTCTGGAATAAAATGTATCTCTGATGCAGCATATAGGACGGACGAAGCATCTTAGGGCTTGGGCAGTTAGGAGTAGGGTTTGGGCAAAGCGGGGCGATGTTTTGATTCTTGGCTTTGGAGGCCCGGGCAGGCAGCGGATCTCCAATCCTTGAGTACTACTCGCTTCGGGGCTTCAGTGATTTCGGTTCAGAGTCGAGGGTATGGTTTGAGACATTCATTGGTACCGGGGTCTGCAATGTGCACGCTATGCACAAAGCTAGAAGGCCCCCTGAACACCAATTCTTGGTGCTTGTTCTGGATAAAGTCAAATTCTTGCCATCAATCATGGCTGGGTGTGGCCTCAATGTAAGGGGCTAAAACGCAGGTGGGACAGTACTTCGGCAGCAAACAAGTTCCGAGTAACCTGCAACTTGGACCCTGGGCCGTCAAAGCTGATTGAGAATGTCAAGCCATGTCAAAGGAGTTTCTGTTGCAGCTATTACTGCTAGCAGCGGAAATTGCGCTGCTGCTGCTGCTGCTGTTGTTGTTGTTGTTACCACCAGAGCTGACACGTTGCTATTTGAAAGGAAACCATGAAGAGAATCCTTTGCAGCACGTTTGGACATGTTAAACCTAAACCCCTTAAGTTGGCATTGGCAGGAAATCCTGGCGCGTCACCCTACGCTGCAGGAGGGAAGTACATGGCCCTTGGCCCAGAGTGCGGCTTATCAATGTGTAATTATGTAATTGTTCGGGGTGCTTATGGGTTGCTTCAAGATTGCGTCACATATTCGCATATCTCATGCCCTTAAGGCCTCAGGATCTTCGAATGGCTTTTCTTTTTTCCGTGGATCAACCTCTTGCGGTTTCGTAGGCTTTGAGGAGGCTGTCTCGGGTGTGCCAGTGTGACTGGACCAGATCTGTGTCATCTTCACCATGGTTTCTCTGTTTTGAATGCACTTCACGGTGCGAAGCACAGTGTTTGATCAGGAGTGGGCTAGGTATATTCAAGTTTATCATGCTTCGGCCAAACGGCGAAAGTTGAGCTTTTGCAAGATTTGGGGTGTAAGGATTCCCTGATTAAACTTCGCCAGCCAAGGTTTGCATCCTGCTCAAGGGGCTTTGTGTTGGCCTCTGCGCTTCCATCCCAGTAGGCTCAGACCTATAACCCTGCCCCTTCCTTATGTAGTCCCAATAAAAGCCTCAGTCATCCAGAAATCCCCATTAAGACCCTCACAAGATTTTGTCCCTGCAAATTCCATTTCTCCTGATCCCCTGAGGCACTGCATCTCCCACAAGTGGCTGCAGGTTTGGAAAGCCTACACGGGCTGGTCGAAACCTTAGCCCAATACATGCTGGTTTCAGCCCGCTACATACACAAGTTGTTGATGGGCAACAATCTGCATAACTCTAAGCTCATCATGGAACCACAACTCAGAGTTTGGTGGAAAGTGCTCTGTGCGGGTTCTGTCCATGAACAGTACGGGTCCCTGTTTGGGCTCTTGATAAAAGTTACTTTTCAGCGGTAGGGGATTCAGTGGGTGCAAGCAGGGTGTCTAGGCCTCTTGCTATGGGCCATGGACGGAGTTGGGTGATTTTGTTCTGACTGGAGTTGAAGTCCAATACGCAGTAGTATTAGGCTTACCACATATCAGAACTCAGAGGCCCAGGCTTGCACCACCCAGCGGCGCTTGAGTCCGAGGTGTTCTATACTGTCCGAACTTTCTTCTGTAAGTCTGGAGTTCTAAATCCGTAGGGCCGTAAGGCTGAAGAAACACGGCGGGGCTTCACCTCGTGTATTAAGTTAAGTACTTGGCTTGCACCTTTAGCTGGCAGGTGGGTCGCATGGACACGAGGGTAGGGGTCGTTGATGTGTCAACGCTTACAGGGGAAGGTTCCTGACTCCTTCAGGATGTGAAGGCTGAACATCATTTCAAGCTTCTTGTAATGGTTTCCAGTGGTGCTTCTGAAGCCTCTTATTAATTGTCAAGCTTATGGATCCAGCCTCAAGATCTTCAGCACATTGCAGCATTAAATCACATTCCCTACACCTGACCCGGAACTCCTTACCGCAAACTCTTTAGCCTTCATCCCCTAACGCCCTTGATCCCAGCATCCGAGGACTTCCACACAGCTACCGCGAAGACACGGATCCACGCAGGGGCCTGAGGCTCCAGGAACTAAAGCCCAAGAAGTTCGTCATGCTGCTCAATCCCTGGATAAGTCCTATTGCAAATGAGGGCCTGGTTATACCACAGCAAGTACGCCATTTTCAAGTGAGCCCAAGCAGGGCCTTCCCCTACACCCCAAATCCCCAAATGCTAACATCCTGCCTAGCCCCAAGTCCATCTTCGTCTCTACCACAGGCTAAGGCATCTTGTTTTAATGCGGGAATTCATTAGTTTGTCGTGTGTCCTTGTCTTCTCAAGGCCGTCAGGCGCTGCTTTACCGGACTCCGCCAGAGGCGGGAATCAATGTCTGAGCTTGCGCCTTCAGGTGGTGAAGGGGTGTGGGATGTGGGAGGGCCGGTGGGTTTACGAGTTCTAGGGTTGCGGTGCTGAGACTAAGAGTTTGCTGGGTTTCAAGAAGGCAGAGGTTGTTACTCGCGGTTTCGAGTTGAGTTTATATGTTTTAAGAGCTTCTGACCTTAGTATCGGGAAGTTCTAGCATACCCTCTGGTGATCTTACTTGGCCGGCGGCATGAGGAACCACTTTTTTATTTGGGAGCTTTTTGCCACGAGGTTCTAAAAGGATGCATGATAATGTTTTGCATTCTCTGTTTCGATTCAATGTTGGTGAAGCAATTCCTTGATCAAAAATTAAGCATTTAGGTTCACGGCTTGAGGAAGCGTTTGAGGCATACATGGCCTTCGAGTGTTGAAAGCTTCCAAGCCCTCAGACCCCAGCCATAAGCCCAATCCTTAAACTCTTTTCTCTAGACCCTGGTTGGTAGGGAATTCCCCACGAACAGCTTTTAAATGAACCCCGCAGCAATTGACAGCCCTCACATTCTCCAGAGCGAAGGCTCTGACCGTGCGCGGGAGCGTTGTCATTCCGGAGACTCCGGTGTGGCCGGAGTCCTAGTTCACCAGGGAAAAGAGAGGAGGAAAGGGAGAAGGAGTGTACATTGAGCAGGTTTCTGGAGCATCTTGTGGTGTTTTGGCGGGTTTAGTGCTTGCAGCTGTAGTGTGCAGCGGACAAAGAGTACAGAACCAGCCATCGCCTTACTCTGTCTTTCGTAACTTCCGTTTTTTGGGACCTACCCGCACCAGGCGTGAAAACTGCTCCGGGGTGGTCGTTCAGCTGCGCACGTTACTCTGGTCTGGGAGTGGTAACGTCATTTTTGGTATTCAGTGCCAAACGAGGAAGCATGCCGTATCCTCGAGCACTTTCCCAGCAGAGTTCTGGCTGTAGCCCAGTTCTTTGTTTGTAAGTCTTTACATTGACTGTAAGCAATGACATGAGTAGCTATTTGCCAGGGAGTCAGAGGTTCTGGATTCGGGCCAGAGCCAAGAGTCTCCCAGGTTCATTTATGATGGCTCATCACCAATCCTGGGTGGAGCATCTCCAGAGCTCACGTGACTTCGAGGGGATCTTGTGTTGGAGATGTTGGGCACTTCAGGTTTCTCAAGCGCAAACCGTCAACGACTACGTGAGTAGGCCTTGAACTGGGCATCCCGGCCCATACCTGGAACTCCAGCATTCTGTACCACCATGCATCCGAAGAGCTCGAGCTGGAGCATTCAGACTTCAGACTACTGCAGGTTTGAGTTGTGGACTGGAGGTCTTGGGATTCTTCCCACCCCTGTTGCACTTTATTGAATGAAGGCCAAATCCAATCATCAAGCCCTCAACCCGCACTGGTCCGAACCAAATGGGCCTACGGATCTTCCTTCTACCCCAAAGCATGCCATGAGGGCAACATGCTGAGACTCTAAACCTCTATTCCCAACTCCAAAATATGCAATCCGAGGGCAAAGCCTCAGTTCCCATGAAGAAGGACTATTGCATTCTGCAGGTAGACCGCCCCTATTTCTGTGAGGTTTCCTTGCCTCTGCACTCGCTGGGCAATGCAGTCGAGGCTTTCCCTTTTTGAGGGCTGACTTGGAGGTTCATGGGTGCTTGCTCTTGCATTTATATCGCAAGTACAACCCAAGCATAGGCCCTCCAAGTCCACTAAAATGTTGATACCCGGGTCCAAACTACAGTCATACTTGGTATTTACATGCCCATGAATATTTCTATGAGGATTGCAACAAGCTCTAAGCAATTGCATCTACAGAATTTAACAGGCGTTATGGGAACCGTTTCATAATCTGTCATGTTTTAATTCTATAACTATAGCTTAATTAGGCCCTTTGAGAAGCTGCTAGATTCAAATCCATAGGATTCAAATTATTTCCATCTCATTCATGTTGTTCACGTGGCCCATTCGTGTCTTGCAGGGCAGTGAGTAAGCACGGGAGCGATGAGATCAAGAGTTCCACCAGTTCTTGGATCCGCAACTCTTCTTTGCCAGGGGTCCGCAGACTTTGACCGCCAGACTCCAAGACAGCAGGCAGTGTGTCCCCCAATAGCATATTCAAGTTTACAAGCACTAAGGTACGTGAATACAGTAGTGGCGCTTGACCCGTGTTACGCTTTGTTTGTCGAGGTCCGTATTACGTGATGTAGGGAGACTACAAACAAGCTAATGCTGCCTTTCCCGTTTGGTAGTATTGCTGCTATGCTTGCACGAGTCTCTACAGGAGAGGCTGTTTTGGGGCACAAGCATGCTGGATGTGGGGCTTGTACACACCCTATTGCCCACTGAGCTCAGTTCACAAGCGCTGTGACGAGTTTCCGAAACACATCACATCAGTATAGGTATTGCAGCCCCAGGGTGCTGATGGTGATGATCATGGGAAATATGCTTGGCAACTGCATCCGCCAAAGAAAAAACGTTCACCAGCAGAATATGTATGTCCCGAATTCGAACCTTAATCTCGTGGCCTATACCCCGCCTTGAAGACTAAATAAGCCAAATCAAGGGCCCAGCTGCGATCGGAAACAACATTGCGCCTTGATTTCGGTTCAAGTCCCAGCTGCAAGCCGAAACACAAAAGCAGCGTTTAATCGTGGTTTCCTCAGGTGTCTTTTAAGTACCGTAGTCTCAGGATTACAATCCTGACATGGCTGGTCATCCCCCGACTCTGCAAACTAATGCAATTGGAGCTTCAAGTTTTGAGCTCACCAAGGCAATTAGGATGTTGGCGTAACTCCGCAGCATAGAGTCCAATTACCTTTTTTTCCCGATGGACCCGGGAGCCCTTGAACCGCCAAAGTCAGCCTTGAGCCCTTTTTACTAGCTGGATCCTCGCTCGAACGCATGCTTTTCCTTATAGAAGCACATGTCTGGAACTGAACACTAGGATTTAAGAGGTTCATGCAAGCATGGTGCGCGTCTGGACGCTTGCGGGGGAGGAGTTGATACTCTCGCCCGATGAGACGCTCACCACGGTGAGGCCATCGAATGTCAGATTTTGCGGTTTGCGCCCAACGTTGATTTTTGAGGGTCCCCAATGTCGAGAGAGCCCCATCATCATCGGTTTTAGGAACACCGTGCACGCTAGCCGCTAAATCCAAGCAAAGAAATTAATCAAGTCCGCGAAGCCAAAAGTGTTGTAGATCGGGCCTCTATGGTTTGGAGATCAGGCTCGGCAAAATGTGATTCTGGTGTCAGTGCATTATTGGGCTGTTTAGGGCTCAAAAGCAACTCTGGGCTAAAAGCCGCCTCTGTCAAGAGCTGTAGTGTACATAAGTGTGAGGTGTCTGAGGCCTCTATAGAGCCCACAGTGAAAGCCGTACCGGATTAGCTGTGTTTGCAGGGCCCGTTACAGGATTGTATGTCCCGGAGCCAACTGCTGTTTTGAGCCCCCAGTCGGAGTAGCCGAACTGTGTAAAAGGCTTGCGTTCTTCTCACCACGGAGAAAATCCAGACCACACACTGCGCAGCGTCCCGAAGACCCAACAATCATGAGCACCTACAACAGCAAATAAGCTACCCCAACATTCTGAACTCCCAAACCCCAAACGCACCATTTTCAACTTTAAGCCCTACCGCGACAGGTTGGACAGGTAGTTGGACTGGACATTTGGCATTTGACCCTCTACGTCTAGACCCTTGAATCCGATATCCCAAATTCTGTCCAAGGCTTTGGATACCAACCAGAGAACACCTCTTGGGAAATGACTTCATGCCCGAGAATCTTCCTTCGGACTGCTTCGAAAAAGAAACTCGAAACTCACGACCCTACATGTGCAGGTGTTTGAAGCGATGTCTGCATGCGCGGCACGGGTGCCCTCCGCGCTTCAGGCAGCGCCTCCTGCTTCAAGGCACTTGTTTACAGGACACTGTTTAGGGTTTTGGTTTTAGGTTTGTGTGTTTTTGGATTTAGGAAAGACTTGCATTTTCTGTTAAAGCGCTTTATTGTAGTCCACTGACCATTTTTTATTGTCATTCAATAGGGTCTGGTTGAGTTGCCTTCATACAGAACTGAAGCCCCCGAGCTTCAATCAGACCCGTGAGTTCCATTCAACGACCCTGCTTGACTTGTGATGATCTCCACTGATGCGTAAATTTCACCGCTCAGCCCTAAACCCCCTGGAGAGGACAACCATATGCTGGAATCGCAGTTGGACCTGCAGTTGGTCGTGCTCCCGCTTTGTGAGAATTCTTTCTCCGAGGCGGAGGTCCTCCTAGATGCGGCTGGCAATGGATATGTGACCGACGTTGAGGCCTTGTTGCAGTTGGAGTGGGATCCTGACCTGATAACTCGCAGTGGCCAAAGGCCTCTTGTAAAGGCTGCGCGACAAGGTCACCTGGATGTTGTGCACCTGTTGTTGGAGGCAGGCGCTGACAAAGACTTGGCCCAAAACGATGGCAGCACTGCACTGTTGGCTGCATCACGCCACGGCCGCACTGAGATTGTACGCGTGCTTGTGGAATCTGGAGCGGACTTGGACTCCATGAAGCTGGTTCTCCAATACTTGGTATGCTTTGTTTTCCTGGATGGTCTGAGTCATCATCTATTCCATTCTACCTGAAGGGGGAAGGGTCACCTTAAGAAAGGATCAACCGCTGTGTTGATTGAACCTCGTATTGCCCCTCGTATTGCCGGCTTCTACACGTACCCTGTCCTGACTTCTTTAGAGCCATCATCACCAAGCCTGGCCTTAGTTTAGTGTAGTAGTGCGCTGCGGACAACATGGCCTTAGCTTGATGCTTGCTGGTGTGGGTGCTGCTCTAATCCTGCTACCCCTAACCGTGTAGACTTCAGGACTTGGGTTTCTAGCCGTTCAGCGTTTGGACTGCCAAGAGTTTGGGACCCCTCAGGATCTTGAACACACAACCTGCAGGGCCTTGCAAGCTCCTTCCTCGGCATTCTGAACAAAGCGCCTTACATGCTAAGTGTCCCTCATGAAGACCACAGCTCAAAGGGCGACACTTGGTTGTGTAGCCTTCTTTGTCAACATCCTTCCTGTCAGGTGAACACGCCTGACATCGGCTCCCCTAACGAGGGTCCCAGTATCTTACAGTCTTTACACTCAGAAGCCAAGGAACATTTTTGGCGCCACTGCCCTCATGGCCTCCGCATACAATGGTCATTTCGATGTGGTTCAACTGCTGGTTGACGCGGGTGCCAATCAGGAGCCTTGGCTTGCATGAGATGTTTTCAGAACCCCTGAAATGCTGTTAAGGGATGTAGGGCGTTCCCACACCACAGTGTTGCATTTCCGGCTTATGTGTTGATGGTGGGCTCTTAGGTAGCGTGCCCATCCCATAGTGACAGATAGGGGCTTCTCCTTGGTTCACATAGGGGCCGCCGGTAGGTTGCGAAGCAGGAAACTACCACCATGACGGCATTCGACATGTAGGCTATGCAGTTCTCACTTTCGTGATGGCAAATGTGTTGGGGATACAGCTGAAGCTGAAGGTTCCTTGTGCTTGGAAGTGATGTCGTCTGCCAGGTGTGACCCTCAAAGGGTTCCCGAAAGCCTTCAAATCATACAGCCGACATGAACCGCAGGCGTTCCCACTTCACCCTACAAAGCTTTTTCTCATCCTTAACAAGTTCCCTGCGGTCGGTAGGAAATCCCGAACCCTGACCCCAAACCTCAAACAATCCAACAATGCTTGAAAAAAGGCACTTGCCTGATGATGGTAGGTTTAATTGGAGAAAGTGGAGTTTAGTCCGACTATCATGAGGGTTCTGTCGCCTAAAGATTCAGAGACAAGACCAAGGAATTGGCAAACGCCAACGGAACCACGGCATTGACGCTCGCAGCGCGGCGTGGCCACGTGCGAGTTTTGAGAATTCTGAAGCCGGAGGGCAAAGGACCTCAGGGTTCAGGCGTTTAGAGATTCAAAGTTCAACCTGCCGCCCGTGATTTTCGGAAGCTCCAAAGAGACAAACTTCCAGATTGGCGCCCGAAAGCGCATTTCGGAAAAGATCGCCTGAGATCACAGCCTTCAAGCCTGAAGACTAAACCGCCGGGACTGATACATCATTCGCTTCATTCGGACATTTGAAGCACCCCAAAGCCGAGGCATCCAAACAACCTGAAGTCTCGACTGCAAGCTCTACAGGCTAAGCCCCCCGCACTAATGTAGCCGCACTCACGAACTTCAAAACCAGTGCGCAGCAGCCCTGCACTCCAGAGCTTTGAAAGTCCTGATTTTGCAGACTGTTTGAGGAAGCCTAAGTCCTCGGGCTTGAGAAAGAACGAAAGGCGAGATTTCGTGGGATTCGCCCCCTTGGCGTTCTGGAAAGGTTTCAGGAGACTATTGAATATTGTAAGGCTGCAGACACCCCAATTCCCCAATTCCTAGAGTGAGGACACAGAATATTCTTTATCTTTATTGTCATCATCGTGAGTCTCATGAGCACCCTGACATTAACACCAAAACACCATCGCCATAATCACGGTCGTTATCATCACTACCATTACCACCATCACCGTCATGACAGTACCTGCCTCATCAGAAGCAAGCACATTACAGAAGAGCACAGACTGCATGTTTCACATGAGACAACAGCAGCAACGAAAGATGTGCCACCGTAGTTTCTTACAGACCCAATGCTGAGGCGATGGCATGGATGATTTGTTCAGTGCCCAGCTCCGCCTGGGCCTTGGCTTCTGTCAAAGTTCAGATGGGCATTTCTCAAGATTACGACTCGAGCATAGTCCAGAACGTAATAAATCTTGAACTTCCTAGGACAGTTTTCAGCTCCGTGCCCAGGCCGGTATCAGAGTTTGCCCGCGCGGCCACCGGAAATCGACAACTCCGACCTTGAGGGCGAGCACAAGGCGGAAGGGTGACAGGATGCAGGATTTAGAGTTAGCGGACCGGGGTCATGGCTCAGGGCCAATCAGGGTTCAGGTTCTTATTTTGCGCAGGTTTGGGTGTGCATTATGGGGTTTGGCAGTTTTTCTGTGTGCTGTATGTAGAGTGTTCGGAATTGGTGCTTGCAGGGCTTGGCATGTAGGACTCAGGGCCTTGCACGGTGTGGGGTTCTGGATTGGAAAACTCGCGTCCTTCAGTTTCAGGATCCGTGTCTTCAGGAGGGCAGGGCTATGCTCAAAGGACGGGTTACAGCTGTTTGGTTCATGGTAGGATACTTGAGGCAGCTGCGCAAGTTGTACCTTGTTCAGTCTTCCTTTCGGAGCTCTACCAGCTCACGCTCGGCTTGTTGTTGCCAAGAGTTTGTAGGCATGGGTGGTTAATCGCTAATTAAAGTGTCCCCTCAGGAGTCGCCAGTATGCTTCTCCCAACCTTTAACTTCAAGCCTTTGCACGGCTCTGCTGGGCTTGGCAGCCTTTAAGATTTGATAGCATGCTTCAGAGCATGTAGAGCTTCGGGTTTGGGATGAGGCATGATGGGGCCAAAGTGCTTCAGGTGGTCGCTGCTGAAGCAGTAGTCTACCCCAAGCCACACCCAACGCTAATTCTCAGCCTTAGCTACGACTGCCTGCAGCTCCTGCTCGAAGGGGGAGCTGAAGATGAACTTGGTGGAGCATCTGGACTTCGCCGCTTGCTGTGCAAGATGGGCTTAATGTTTAGGGCCCTTCTGGCGCTGACAGATCCTGCAGCGCCCTAAGAAGCCCCTTTGAAGCATCAAGGGCCTCCTTAAGGTGTATATTCAACTTCTGTGGGTCTTGAACTCTTATGGCAGCTACCTATACTACCAAGAAGTAAACACCTTCTGTTTCGAAAGGTGTGTTGGAGGCCCTACTTAGACGAAAACCCTAGCCAGCCGCGGCCAAATCTCGGAGGCCTTGCTTGCCTGCTTCTGAAACTCAACACCCGAAGAGGAACGACATGCCATTCCGAGAAGGTTATCTGCTGGCGGTTAACTGTGGCAAGAGTCTGTAAGTTTAGATCAGCATCGGCCGAGGCGAGTCTAAACTCGAAACATCAAATCCTGATCCCTAAACCTTGAGCCCTGAACCTGAAATCAAATGCCAGCTGAGGAGCTGATCCCGGAAGAGATGTGGCTCCGGTTGGTGGAATGGCCCTGAGCTTAGACCCACTTTGAGTGGTGGGCATAGGGTTTATGGGGCTTGGGCTGAATTGCAGGGCTTCAGAAGGCAGGACTTGGGCCTAGAGCGCAAGCTTGTGGACTAAGGTGAGGATGAAGGGTTTATGGGCTTTCATTGGCTACTCGGGCCTCCACTCAAACAAGTGCTTGGTGGGATCAGGGCATATGCCTCACAGCTCTGGAGATTTTCAGACGGCTGGGAATTCTCTTGTTTCAGGGCTGTAGCTTAAAGGGGTGAGGGCATGAGTTTTATGATTGAAGCACCTGTTACAGTACGGAGCCATATGCTGCATGCATCTAGCCGGAACTGCATAAGTGTGCGACTATATCACGCTGGATCCCGGGCAGTGCTCACGCCTTCATGTACTTTCACCGCTGAATGAAGGGATCTCAAGACTAACAATCAACACGAGGCCCTTACTGAGCTCTTGTTGGACCTCTTCCAGCTTCAGCTTTAGGACATTCAGCGTCCAGCTATATCCTGCAACCCCCGAAATCCGAGTTCCTAGCAGTTCCAAGAACCTGAGCAGAGGTACGGGGGCGGTCCAGCTTTGCCTCGGAAGGTGAAGGGGGGAGTTTTGTTTTCACAACATTAGGGGTTTTAGGTTGTCGAAATTGAATGGGATATCGCATTGGACAGGATTTTGAGGATTATGTGGGCATGATGTGGGGTTGTAGAGTGAGGGATATGGGGTGGAGTACGCTTTGGCTTCGGCATTCAGAGCTTTTGCGGTTTCAGTTGAAAGTGTGGCCCCCCAAGATGTAAGGCCTCAGAGCTCATTTTTTTGTGTGAGATGGGGTTGTTCTAGCATTCCATGCTTCAAGTCGATAGAGAAGAATTGGCTTCAGGTGCAAACAGAAAAGCAGGTTTGACAAGAGCCTAGTGCATTGACCTTATTAGATTTCGTCCACACGCTTGAAGCTCTTTGAGATGCAGTCTATTCTTGAAGCTAAGCCACACGTCAGAAGCTCTGTATGCCCCGAAGCCCAACAACCGCTCCACTCACCCAGCTGCTGTTGGATTCCCCGTTTCAGAGACTCGTAGGTCTAGCAGAATTTGCTTCAGACATGTTCAATTCAATCTTTCTGAAAAGATTGCCGCCTGAGAACTCTACATGCTTGGGCAGGTGATCTGCATGGGCCGCGACCATCAAATGAAGGCAGCGTGTTTGCTTCCTACAGTTTAATCACTGCTGGAACGTATCATTCAGCTTCGCATAGAGCACCTTGGTTATACTGGAGATTGGGTCTTTGGTTGGCAAGCCCTAGGCATCGGAATAGCCCAAGGTGGTTTGTATTTGCAGACTATAGGGCGCAAAGTACGTTGTGTTTCTAGAATTCGATGCAGGGAAAAGCTTGCGGTTTGGGCTTCATGATTCAGGATTCCAGAACTCAGAGCTGAGGGTGTTTAGCACGCAGAATCTACGAAAGCAAGCTGATAGGAAACCCGGGTAATGCCTCGGTCGCTCCACAGGTCGGGGTCCCGATTTAGGCATCCCCTATAAGACCCTATTCTTGCAAGGCACGGTGACCCTACCTCACAGCCTTTGGTTTTTAGCAACAGGCATTTCCGCATAAATCCATGAACTAGCATGCAAAATCCCAGGCGTTAGCCCCCAGAAAATTCACCACTGCGCTTAAAAGGCGTTTCGGCTGCTGAGCTTCAGAATGATTCCTGCTTTGCAGGAAGTCTTTCTGTTGATGCCGAGCAGCCTTTGTCAGTCACGTGGACCCTGACTGCCCATCTCGACCCATGGCAGGACCTGTGAAGTACTACCGAAACAGCAAGTAATAGGAGAGCTGTTCCAATAGCACAGGTACGATCTAAGATGTAGGGCCAACATCCTGCAGGCGGAGGTTTATTCTGCATTGCAAGCGCTTTATATGCAGTCTATCTAATTTTAGGAATCCTCAAGGCGCTGAGATGAAAGATCAAGGTAGGC
The DNA here is from genome assembly GCA_905231905.1 of Symbiodinium pilosum. Lineage (NCBI taxonomy): Eukaryota > Dinophyceae > Suessiales > Symbiodiniaceae > Symbiodinium > Symbiodinium pilosum. The sequence continues at coordinate 52,318 of CAJNIZ010015269.1, forward strand.
GGGTCAGACATACCCTTCACCTCGCCTTGCCTCACCCCAGCGAAGGTCTCAAAACCAATTCAACCCCTAAATGCATCACAACGGAGTGTGGGTGACTGTTGATTTTTATTTATTCGAAAACATTCTGAAGTCCTGAAGGTCTCCATGGTGTTCATAGATGCCGGGAGTATTGCAACCATCCCCAGCACCTGAACCAAGCAGCGCAATCGAACCCACAGACTAAACAGCACTGTTTAGCCCCCAGCATGAGAACCATCAGCCACATGATTCCATGTAAGAACCCAACACCCTAATCTATCCCAGAGCTTTTGTTGATCCGCCCGCTAATTGTCAAAGAGCTCCATCCGGCAGGTGGAGCTGTACCCAGCTCTGCTGTTGGTGGTGGCGCCGGCATCACTTCGCCCAAACTTCAGGGTTCTTCCTTGAGCCTTCTTTGCTTCGTGTTGTTCGAGTTGGTCCTAGCTGCTTTTGGGCTTTCCCAAGAATCACCAGGCTTGAAAAGCAGCTGTTTTTACGACCGCCCCCCCTGTTGTTGTTATTTTGGATTGCCGCTGCGGCTATCATTGCTGAATGCTTTCAGGGTTCGGGGGTGCTGGATGTACGGCCATTATGCTGGCGGGTTTTGTGACAGATGATTGCGACTTTGAAGCTCAGGATTTCACAAAGAGTGGCTAACCATTCAACATCATTGCCTTAGCTACGCTTAACGAGGTGAGATTTGTAGATCGATTCTGTATTTCATGAGGAGCATGTTCCAAGTAATGCAGGGGCCCCCTCAACATTCTACGAGCCTTTGCTTGTTAAGTTGCACTTGCATCGTGCGTTGGAGCGTTGCTCTCGCAGTACGGAGGCTTGACGATGGCCGGGACCAACGTAGCAGATTACGGGTTTGGAATTCATGCAACATTAGTATGCTACTGGGGGATCCCTTTCATTGTCACCTGCCTATCTTGAGCTTGGAGTCTTACGCCCTAAAGCTTTTGAGTTTTCAGGCTCATCAAAGCATTTCCTTGCCTTGCCATGAAAGACGTTGTATCCTGAGCTGGCGGAGGCAGTCAGAGGATTTTCCGGAAGTCAAGAACTAGCTCAAACGATGCCATTGTTAAGTCATGGTGAGGAGAATGGTGGATCCAGCGCTCCAGACCCCGCAGCTTTCCAACCCCTGTTGCTACTTCTGGCGCTCTACCACGATGGTTCCATCCGTCTTCACTCTGTGCAATCTCTCTTCAAGTAGTACCCCTTTGCCAAGGATTATGCCTTTGGCACTGCAAGTTCTGTGCTCCGGAGCCCTTACCCGGTTTCACCCTGCCGTTTCGAAACTTTGCTGTCGACCTCCTTGTAGCAGTACAGGCCCCAAGGGCTTGCAATGATGCACCAGAGCCCCAAACCTGCAACGACTGTGTGAAGTTGACAGGTGGTTGCTGGTCCAGATGGATCGCCACTCCCGCAGTTCAGCGCTGCCTGCATGATTCGTGCAATGTATCAGGGTTCCTTTCTCGCAGTGAAAGTTCACTCTCAAGATGCATACGTACATGCATATGAACGGATTCTTTGGTTCTATTTGGGGACTTATGCAGGGTTCTTGAGCTGCTCTCCAGGTTGAGCATTGAGCATGCAGGGTGAGCACATTTTGTTTGGGATCGTAAGCGGCAGGGAACCTTGCTCTTATACGTGCCTCTAAGGACACAGAGACAAGTCCTTCGTTGTTCAGTTTGCTTGGATTTGGGACCACGAGATCAAGTCCTGACAGGATTCACTAGGGTAATTTCTGTTCTACAGAAACGGCTAAGGAACTAGTATCATGAAAGTAGAAATACCACATGGCGACTTTTTAGATGTCGTGCCCTGAGATCTTACTCATGGGCACTGACGTTACTTGCTAAGGGGTCCGCCAGTTTACTTGCCCGGGTGGTCTTTGCATCAGGTGACAGCCGCTGACAAGTCCGTACTTGGGGTTTGGCTCCAGGACGATACCTGCCCATCTACTTGCAGAACTGTCAGGGTGGTGTAGAATCAGAAAAACCTTCCTGTTGCCATGGAAGGAGAACTGTCAACCTGGCTGGCTCAATACGAGGAGCAAAAGGGAAGCCTTCCTGAGAGGCCTGATCAGTTTCAGGCCTTCGTGAGGAATCGCGGCGGACCTTTCCCATCATACGCTGCAGCCAGAGACTTTTTGCTACAGTGCAGAGAAGCTCGGAAAGCTGCCAAACTTGCAGAAGCCGTAGAAGCGAATCTGGTTTCGGAATCCGAGCTGAGTAATTAGTCATCAGTTTTGGGTAGGGATGTATATTTCACATACTGTACAGGTTGGCATGTGGTTGCCTACCATGAAACAGGGTTTAAAGGGTGCAAGGGTGGGTGTTGCAAGGCCGCCAAAAAAGCAGCCGGCGACCATCCTGGGCACAACTGATCAACAACATCCCATGCGATCAGAAAAGGGGTTTATGTGATTTCTAAGCGCAATGAGACAGATTGGAATCTTAAAGCAAAGCTGGCTGTCTTCAAAAAATGACTAGCCATCGGTTTCAGCCGATCCTCATACGGTTGCTTCAGTGACGGGCGGCCAAACAAGGACGAGCTGTCGCAGGCAGCAGATAGCAATCATGCTGCGCACCTGGCTGCTGAAGAGAGCTCCTGGGCTGGCCAGATGGCGTTGAACCCCTGGGCAAATTACCTCAGACCGGAAGAAAGAGATCCTTGGGCAAACTACCGCAGTCCAGAGGAGAGAGGCGAAGACCATCCTATTGACCCGCCTTGGCTTACTAGTAGCAGCGACGCCAAGCCGAGATCAGCCTTTTCAGGAGGTCCAGGGGCATAAGGTTGAGCTCGTTGGGATGAGTTTTGCTGCTGCAGTTATTGTTCTTTGCCCGGACATGCCTAATCACAGCAAGCACTCGTTGCACTGTCAAGGTTCTGCAACATGGTTCCAGGGTGCTAGTTACTAGTCCATTGCCGATCACGGTTTCACGGCCACTTCCTTACTAGGCACCAAGGATCAGTCATCCATGTCCAGAGGCAGCAGCCCATCCACACCTTCTTCTCCTTCGGACTATGCTGCATATTTGTGGGAGGATGACACAGGCGACTATTTTGCTCGAGAGACAGACGGCTATACACACCTGGACTATGATCATTCAGCTTGGCGTTGGCTAGGCGAGCTCATCCCAGAGCGACCTGATGGCATAGAACCATATCTACTTCCTGAAAGCGTGTCGGAGGTCTAGGTGCAGAGCATACGCTGTGATAGTGAGGAGGACCATGACTCCTCTACTGCCGCTTCTTATGCAGATGACCCGATGCCACGAGAGATGCCAGATAGCAGTGAGCGGACTATGCAAGACCCTCGAGAATCTGAGCTGCTGTGGTTGCAAACTGAGAACCAGCGGCTAACAAGCGAGAATGAGGTCTTGCATCAGATCAACGACAAGCTCCGACACGTCACCGAGCAACGGCTCTCCAGAGCATCCGGAGCACCAACCCATGAACAAAGTCTGCAGCCCAGCAGAGGCAGACACGAATTGTGTGGTTGGCGCCCAACGTTGAGTCCTGGCGCAAGTTTGTAAGATCAGCATATATGTCTGAAGCAACTCAAACTCAATTGTCCCATGACTTTCATAGCTAAGGAGAAGTCATGAGGGGACTCACGTCAGCTATAAGGAACGGAATAGTGAGCAAGGCCGGAACGACCACGAGCCCAGCACTTCCAGTCATCGGTGGTCCCAGCGGCAAGAGGATGCAGCTGGAAACCAGCAAAATGCGTGGAGTGGTAATTACACCCACCGCTATGCTAGAAGCTGGCAGGAGGACCAAGCTGGTTCTAGCAATTCCTGGTGGGAGGACGAAGTTGACTCGTAATCAAAAACCACAGCTGGTGTTGAGCATGAGGCGGCTTTGCCGTCAGAAATGAAGAGGAGGTTTTGAAGTTTCTGAGGTGTTGAGATACCTTGGTGGCCATCATCAGGTTTCCATTGCGACGCGGGCGCAGTGTACAGTGGCAATGTTGGCAGAAGGACCTTCAGGAAGTGGCATCCGAACACAGACAGAGTAATAGCCAACGTTCTTCCCACAACTCTTCCTACACATTTGCCGTGGAAATTCTTGTTTCAACGGAGGTCAGGTTTCTAAGCAGCCTTTCCCCAGAGCCGTGTGACTGGACAACATCAGGCTGCACTGTCAAAAGCGGCATGCTCATTGAACCGGTTGGCTTGTTGCCAAGCCTTATCCAGCCCAAAGAAGCGTCGTTTCGCGTCCTCAAAGTCGCCTTAGACTCTAAATTCCTGAAACACATCCTAGTTCCCAAGCCCTACCTGTAACCCCAACTACCTGCAGTTTAGTAGTAGCTGCCACCTAATTCTGGGGTATAACTTGGGGTTACTGGTAGGCCCTCTGATGGCCCAAATTCTGACGCCCAAAACCCTAAACCCTAAATCCTTCCCGAAAACCTTGCAAACAAAGTAATGATTTTTTGCAATATTCTGGAATACCGCTGCCCAAACCTCATGCCCAGAATAAACAACAAGACCAGGCTGCATACTTGCTTGAAATTGGGCACCCCAATTCCTAAGCCCTACACCCCCGAATCCTATCCAGCTGCAAGGCCGCCGGTTCTTCATCTCTAAGCAATCCACCATGGACCAGGCTTGGCGGTAGTCTTACTTCCTCGCGCTAGCCATTTTCACCGGCTTCACTCCATCACATTTTGTATGAACCCGCTTCTTCACAGGTGGACGTAGCTTCCCAAAGTTTTTAGCTTGGCTTTAGCATATTGAGCTGTCCCGTGGGGGACACAAGCTAGATGCAAGTTGGGAACGACAATCTGCAGTGTTTGATTTAGGTGTACGTGCTTTCCCCGCGTCGGGATCACGTGTTTGCTGGGTCAGGTTCCCATGGCCATGACCACCTCACATTTATCCTCCAGATGGACTTCTTCCTACACGGTCCCTACACAATCAATGGAGAATAGCTTTCCTGAGCGCAGGCCCCGAGACCCTAAAACTCATGATACCAAGCCCAGGAGGTCCCATGAGAGAGACATGTAGAGAGATGTGTCTGTATATCTATATATATATATACAATGTAAATGATACATACACATATGTATGTATCTATATATTTATGTATGTGCAAGCGTATTTGGATAGTTGTCGTAGTTAGAGGCCCTTTCTCCCTGAATAATAGCAAACGCCATCGCCGCTTCTGAGGCAGCGCGCCCGACCCTTGGGTTGATACCTCTTGAAGCGTAGGCCACGCAGACTGTGTACCTCCCACACTCTGCAGTACACCATCAGTTCCGAGCACCTAAGTTAAATGCTAGATCCTCCCCCGGTAGCCTAAGCCCCAGATCCAACTGAGCTTTCTTGCAGACCTTGTCCATGCTGGCGGAGAAGCTTTCGCAGCCCGTTGACCGCTCCCGGCTCTGGCACCGCTCCAAAGGCGCAATCTGTTTTGCTTTGGGAAATCTGTTTTGCTTTTATGGGATGGATGACTGCAACGTTCTCGATGCACATGGTCTTTGCAAGAACTGTTGTAGGAGTTGTTGAGGGATGCAGGTTCTAGAGGCATGCTGTGAAGGATGTAGTAAGCATCATAGACTGAGATTCACTGTGTCATGATTGGATAGAACTTTGCAGCTTCCGGAAAACAAACTGCAGGCATGCAATGTCTTGGCTAGGCAGGCGCGAAGGTGTGCAAGAGGTTCGGGGATTCAGGTGTTTGAAGCGTAATTTCGTGGTCCAGCGTCTGAATTCAGGGATCTCAAATGCGGTGGATTCGAGTGCAAGACCTGCATGGGGCAAACCTACCCTGGCAAACCCCCAAAGCCCAGAAAACCAACAGAAAGCTTCCATCTCAAAAAAATAAACCCGAATGCAGGTGAGCAGTGGCGCTTGGTAGACAACCAGAATTGCACCCTGGATGAGTTCCTGGAGGGCAAGGTGCGAGCCAACCGGTGATGGTGTTGCAGCCTACACCTGCCTCCTGTTGCTGAAGAAGAAGCAGATTATGTCTACAGGGGTTACTATGCGAATCCATGTCTGCTTCCCTGCTTACGAGACCTGCTAACAAGAGGCAGTACTGTCCTGGTGGGTAGCAGAAGGTTGAGGAGGATTCAGGTGAGAGTTAAGGGATAAGACCAATTCTAGGATTCGGGGGATGCCCATGCCGAGGATCTTCATTGAGTTTTGAGCAGGTGCAGGTGAAGTGCACAATTCGAAGAGAGTTCATGGCACAAATCCAACTATCCCGGTCCAACACAGCGGTGATGGTCCACAGTCTCTCAGACCCGTGAAGAAAGCGCAAAGAGCTTTGAGACATCCGCATAGAGCTGAGGGTGCCCAATGCTTGCGCTAAAGGTCTCGTGTAGTCTGAAAACCCTAGAGCCATACCCTGAAAACCTCCCAACGACGCGACACATGGAATTCTCATCCAAAAACTTCTCATTGCACTTTGTCGCAGTTATCCCCAAGCAGCCAGGGCTGGGATGCCGGAGCCTTCATGCTTGAGACGCAGGTGGAGTCCGAGTGGCCGAGAGCTTGGCAGGGTTTGGGTGAACATGTGTGAAGGGTTCCTTAGGATTGAGTGATTTTGGTGTTGAGGTATGGCTTCAATCCATGGCAAGGTGCTATGCTGCAGGCTATGGGGCTGGGGCAAAAGATCATTGTAGGACGCAGCCTGCACCCCACCCCATTCGGCCCTCAGACAGGGTTCTGGGTCCATGCAACGAATTGTGAAATTTGTGGCACAAAGTTGTTTCTAGCGGCAACTACAGAGGAACTGTATGATTTGGGGTGTCGCGGCATTGTGCAGAGTGCAGAGGAAGGCAGTGGTGGATTTACCAGAGCACCGGGAATTAAACAAATGAGGCGACAAACCCGCAATCACTGGGCCACGCTGATGTTTCCAGGTCGTTAAAGGTATTAGCCCCCACGCGCTGCGTGGTGGATGTAGCAAAAGCAAAAGAATTTCATGGCGACAAATCAGCAAACACCAAGTAATGCGTAAGGTTTCAATTTCATGTGCTGGCGGATCCGCAGGTGGGATTGGGAGAGCAGAAGGGGTGAGTGTGGAGTAGGTTTTCAAGATGATGTGCTTATAGTATCCTACCGTGGCAAAAACTGACGCCAAGTTGAACAGGCATTGTTCGGGGATCGTCTAGCGCATACTCTTCCAGCCCCCAAAAGGGAATCCCCATTATGGAAAATGCCTGTAAAAGAGTCCATGGCACTCTTGCTAGGTTGTTGCTGGTGGTGGCGGGTTGGAGTGCAGGGACTTCAGGGTTTGCAGTCTCTCCCCTGCACTGTGGACAAAAAGCGCCAGTAGGATTTTCGCAACGATAGGAGTCAGGCCGTGCGCGATCACAGGAGGAGTTTGACTGTCCTACACGGGCCAAGATAGGTCCGGCTTTCACCATGAGGTGGGGTTTGAGGTCTCTGGGAACCTGCTTATTTGGTTCTCAAGGGTTTGCACAAGGTTAGGACCTGAGGGACTCTAAGCCCTATATTCACCTTCAGAAGCTTCTGCTCGGAACGGCCAAAGACAGGTGAGCAGAGACTGAAACATCTTTCCTCAGGGGACACAAGAAGGTGAGTGGCTGCAGGTTACCCCCCCGCAGTCTGCTTGAGCTGTGCAAGCCCTTTAACGAGAAAGCCGCAGTGAGCTGGCAAGTGGGTTTTGCGAGCTACTTGAGGCAATATCAGACCGGTAAACGAAAACAACATAGGTTTGCTCGCCGCTCTTTTGTCTTGCCGCGCGGCATGCGCGTTAGATACTGCGCATCCGCTCGACAGTGCAGGAAATCCACAATTAGGAGCAGGGTCCCCTCATGTCTTCAAAGATTCGGCTCCTTCTCCCCCCCGAAATCCTCCTACACCTCATGCAAAACTCTACAGCCTCCTTCATCTTCATGTATTTTCATATGCTTACCAATAGTGCTCTCCGCAGAGCAAGGCCCAGGGACAAGCTGCTGAAGGAGGCCGCTCTAGAGGAGGCTTCCTGTCGCTCTTTTTGTTTTTGCTGCTGGATGATGGTAATGCTGTTTTAGGTTTCAGGGCTTGGAATGTAGTGTAACTTTAACTGTAAGCTTCAGGGAACAGATCGGCGGCACGGATTTGGACTTCGGGTTGAGGTTGAGTGCTGCCGTCCCCGCCAACAGGCGTGCAAAGGGACTCTGCTGAGCAAGTTTATGTTAAGTGATCGTGCCATAAAGCTTGTGGAGCCAAGGATGATTTGTTCATCGCTGTGGCTGAGCTTTTTGGGCTCAGGGTTTTGGAAGGGATTGGATGTGTAGTTGCTGGCTTTGTTCAGATAACCCGAATTAGCCCTACAGAGGCAAGCTCCACAGAGCCTGCTACAGTTCTAAATAGTAGAAAAGCTGGAAACGTAGTTGCTCCAATTGAAACTTTGTCCCATGGATATTGATTTTGCACTGGGCATCTTTGGTATTGTTCTGTTGTCTTCGCTCATTATTTCCTTGGTCTTCATTGAATTCCCAACTGAAGTTGGATGCAAGAGTAGGCTATGCAAACCAGACCTCCAAGCCGACTCTTTCCCAGAGTCCGGATCCCGAGTCCAAAGCCATCATCCCGAATACGAATATGTTGAACCCAAGGCCCGAGACCCACAGATCGTGAATGCTCCTACAGGCGGTGGAAACCCCAACTTACACGAAGACTCCCTAAGTAAGATTACAATTACTTTCCCGCGTTCAAGATCTTATCTATTGAATCTATTGAAGGAAGCCAGCAAATTGAGGCCCAATACCCAAAACCCTCCGCGAGGCACGGGAAGATGACCCTCCTCTACAAGAGGCAAGAATTTGTACTTGTGAAATGGCTCCATGAGACTTGTGCCATCTTCCAGGCATGTTGTGGACATAGAATGGATCCAGTGCCTTAATTTCATCCTTCTGGCCAAGTGCTGGACGACTAGGACTCCAAGGTTTGAGATGTTAGTGCTTAATTTTCTGGGTTGTCTGGTGGGTTTGTGCTTGTCAGGTTGATGGGTTGGGGGCTGGGTGAGTTTGTGGCTAAACTGTAAGCCTGCAACATTGCATAGCACCGTGTCTGGACAGAATCAGGAGGTCAATCCAAGCGTTTAGCTTTCGGGTGGGCATGTCAATCAGATTTTGGGAAGGGTTCATCGTTCTCAAGTCGAACGTGTCTGGTGCCTTTCTTGGCATGTCCACTGCCCAAAGCTTGAAGCTTCATGCTGTTATCCCCCAAACCCGTCAGCCATCATGAGCCCGAACCCCGGAAGCCCAACACCCCACATCACAAACCACAGGCCCCAAAACCTGAAAGCCCGGTGACAACCTCCCCCAAGAGACACAATGCAGGCGCATGGTGATGGCCAGCATTCGCGCTTTGAGGTTGGCGATCGCGTGGAGGCAAGTGGCATCCCCCGCAAGCACCTTTAGCCATGGAAGCCCCAACCTCCGGCTGTAACATGCCCGCAAGAAATGGATCTTAGGGCCTTCGCCTGGGCGCTTGTTGAGCTTATGTTGGCGGGATGCTTTACCGTTTCAGCGTTCGAAGCACAGCTTCAGGACGCATCTGGGCTTCCAATAACATTAAGGGGGGCTCATGATGCTGGAAAGCGCCCAATGCGCAAAGCCATGTCAGGGTTCTGGTTGGGCTGAGAGGGTCTCGGGCTGCAGGGTTTCAAGGGATGTTCGTCAGCTTAGGGCTCGAGGGCTATTCATGGTGATTCTGCAGAAGCCTATAGCGTAGGACTCTAGGATATCCGAAGGCCCAAAAGCTCGGAAGCCTTGTTGCCCAAATTTGTAGGGAAATGAGGCACGTCTACTATGGAGAGCTCAACAGGTACGATGAGACTTATTCAAAAATCACTTCTTTCCTTCCCTGTGGTGAAGCAACAAGATGTGCCTAAAACCATGTATTCACAATGCTAAACCTGTTCTTCCATGCAAGGTAAGAGCCCTGGAATCCCTGCATGCTCCTTTCTTGAGTCGTCAGCTGCACATCTTTGGAAGGCGAAGGGGGCAGGAAACAGGCAGTGGCTGTGCGGAGCCTAGTTGGGAATTTTCCGTTGGTGCTTGGGCCAGTTACTTTGGGGCATGGACTTTGGTTTTCGCGTTATTCGGTGTAAGTTAACATAGTTTTCCGAATTGTTCAATCAATTCAGCCGGCAACCCTTCAAGCCGTGTAAGATTTCTTTTGCTCATTCATTTCCTTCGCTCCCTTCACTTCGTTCTTTCGTGTGCGTCCGTGAGTGAGCAAATTGATGAGTGCGCCTCAAGACCAAACAAAGCCACTGAATATGAGAGAGGGAGGGAGGCAGGGAGAGGGACAGAGACAGAGAGAGCGAGGAAAAAGACGAAGCCACAGGCGCAAGGAGCGTAGTATGTTTGTCAGTGTTCCGCGCGATTTGTTGAGGTCGCAGGCCACTAACACTTCACTTCCTTGTTTGTTCTGTTTGCTTTTAAACAGTTGCGTTACTGATTTTGAAAGACTGAATGAAAGAAAGAATTTGCTTTGTGGGTGCTCTTTCATTTCACCGATTGGCTGATAAAGTGTCATTCACTTTTTTTTGTTGCGCAGCAGAGAAATTTACTTTAACAGGCCATACGAAGAAAGTTCCATGAAGTTCATTCCGCTGACACAGCTACACATACTTAATACAGTATCTCACACACTTTTTGCTCTGATGGTAGTTTTGGTTTCGTTCGTGTGGTTGTGTGTGTCAACGAAGCGAATTCATGGTGAGTTTCTTCCTTCATTGAACCCTCGAAACAGCGCATGCACACAAGGGAGACTGCACAGTGAAAACCTGAAGACGAGCATTTACACGTGTTTACTTGGATGTTCGCGCCTTAGCGCAGCGAGTCCAGGCGAGGAACGATTGTTGATGTCGTGGTTCGCGACCAGGGCTCCACCCCTTCTCAGGCTTCGCTGGTTCACGGTAATTATGGTTTAAGTTTAGGGGCAAGCGCATGATCCTGGTTTCGGAGGATAGGGACTCTTTATTCGGGAGTCTTCTGCGAGCATAGTTTGTTGGTGAGAACAGAATGCTGGAAAGGTTGCGAGGGCCAAGTGTGATGCTTCGCCAATAAAATTGTTGGAGGTCTTGAGCCATTTTGCCAGATTTATGATTTTCGGGTTTGTGCGTTCATCGGGCCTGTATTCCGAGCTTAAATATGGGAATCAAGGTTCTTCAGATTACTTCGATATAAAGCTGCAACTTGAAGTAATCCCAAGCGAATCAATCTTGTCAAGCAGAATCTGGGAAAATGCTGTACTCACGCTGACCACCACAAGCCAACGACCCAATGCGCCCGAAACCTTCAGAAATGTCTAAACGAAAAACCAATCGAGACCCGAAGCTCAATTCACCAGCAAACTCCTGACCCCCACCCCTAGTCTTAAAAGGATTGATCGACTTCGGGTGGTAATGTTCAGAGTTGTTGACTAGGCAGCCATGTTCAGAGAACAGCCAGGCATGTGTGAATTCGAGGACTTTATTATTTTTTTAAGCAACAGTGTGTACCTTTCAGGAAAACGGTTCGAATGGGATTTTGCAGATGTCAGTGAAACCTTTTTGATTTCAAGTTTTTGATTTACAAACTTCTTGGTCAAGTTTTTCTGGATCAACCTACGGTAGGGAACAGTTTACAAAGCCTCTTCAAACTGCCTTTCCAGGGGGAAAAGTTCCAGAATTCACTTTCTGACTCGTCTAAGCCCCAAACTCCTCAGAAGTATGTAAAGACAATGCGCCTACACTAGCAAACAGATCGCCACAGGTCAAGGTGCACTTTGACTCCACGGTCTACAAATCGGATGAGCTGCTCTGTTGAATTTTGTTCGGGTTGTAGCCTGCAGCATTGGACGTAGTTCGAAGACATGCAGGATTCTGGAGCGTGACGGACGCCAGGAAGGGCGGTAACAAGAGCCATCTACCAAGCTGTAAAGGAAGGATGCACACATGTATGGATGCATGCACACTTTTTTTTTGTTTTTAAACTTGCGGATCGACTGCCCATATATTTGAAGAAAGGCCATCAGCTGCTTAAACGCAACCAGCCACAATACTAGAGCTCACAATGGATCAACGCTAAGGGGGCATCACCCCAACATGCTGGGTCTTCTGTCCCTGGCATTGGCACCTGTGACGATCAACTTGCTGTTTTGAAGCGTCTACCTGTAAAGGTGGATCAACACCTCCTCCGACCGCCTGGCTCCCCTGGGCACGAACACAGTCTCACTCCCGGCATGATGGGTAGATCAAGGTTTGTGTTGGGAGTTGAGGATTTAGAGTGCACTTGTGCTCCCAGGAATTTCTGGGCATGTATAGTTGCGTGATTAGGTTGCCGGGTCCGAGTTGGCACAACAAGCCCCTTTGCACAACAGCTCTCCTTAACCCAAGCATTCCAAAACACCTAAACTGCAAGCAGCGCAGATGATCCGAGGGCAAGGCCGCAGAGGAGCGAACCTCTGGCGGCTCTCCGCTGCGTTCTCAGATTTTTGGAATACTCCAGATGTTGGAGTTTGGGGGTGTAATTGGTGTGGAGGTGGCTAGGTGGTGGAAGCCCTTTGGGTGCTCTGTTCCTGAGGAGCAGAAAGTAGGATCCAAGGGCGTCTGCTGGGCGAGCATTGTGAATTAGTTATTGTGCTGGGGGGTGATGCCTTGTTTGGACGAGATTTGCCAGGGTGTCTGAGGGACCAGACATTTTCCATAACGTTTCGTTTGCTACAGAGCAGATGGGCCTTTGGACAGGGCTTGCTGGAAAGGGGTTGTGGAGGAGCTCCAGCTTTTGATGCCACCCTGCACATGTTCCTTGTATGAGGTTGGCTGGAGTGCCTGGCGCATGCGGCCAGAACCTTAGCTTTAGCTTGTGTGGGCGTTGGGGATATGAGTTTGGTGTTTGTCTCCAGATTAGCTATTGGGGGCTTAGGATTTAGTACTCCGCTCCCTGAAGAATTGTTTCCGTCTTCGTGTAATCGTCGCCCGTACTGGGGTCTTTGGCTGGGGAGAGAAGGTTGCGGCGGGAGGGGGTTTTCATTGAACCGCAGCCCTGGCATAGGTTGCCTGCTGGCATCATCTTTGGTTCGCCCTTCCATTTTTGGAGGAACTTGGGTTGCAAGATGGCTGCTTCCCAAGAGCAGCAGTGCCAAAAGGAGAACCGTGCAGGCAATGTGACGATGCTCAAGTAAGAGTATTTGTATGATCAGGACTTCTGGAGTTGAAGTCGGCCGGATTTTCAAGATGGCACCATTTCACGTAGGCCAAGGCTTATGATTGCAAGGCAAAGGCTTCCATGTTGGTGGAGGTGAGTGACACGGCAGAAGCCCTGTGCTGAAGATGCACTGACCTTCTTTCCAGTGCTGTTGCGATTAGTTGAAGATGGCATGATTTGATGGAGGTCGCCCTTATTTGGGCTTTCATTTTGGAAGGTTTGCCTTGGTAATTGTTCTTTTGGTTTGAGATGTTTGGGGCAAACAGGTGGTGATTGCCATGGAGCCGCAGCAAGAGCTTCAGCCTGGTCTTTGACAGGTCTGCAGAACCTTGGCAACACCTGCTTCATGAACGCCCGCTGCCCCAGATGTCCACCAGTCACGGGCTGGTTTCGGAGTCATAGCTTTTTTGGGCCATGGCAGTGTCAAGGGTATAGCGCTGCGCACAAGCCAAACACGACCCTCAACTAATGTGGGGTTCTATAGTATCCCCGCGCCAGTGGAACATGTCCTAGCGCGCCGCAGCGTGCAAAATGTTGGTTTTAATTGAACAATTGTCAGATGAAACAACAGCGATAACACAAACAAGAGCGCCCCAAAATGGGAAAAGTGACAAGAGTAAAATAAAGCCATGCCAATCTCGGATCAAGAAAAAGGAACGGGGCTTTACACAACCTATGTCATGCTGTCAAGACCGCTTGCAGCAAGTTGTCAGGTTCCGAGTGTTCGAATCCATATTTCCTTCAACCTTCAGGGCCAGCAGCCTCCACGCGGGTACGCCTCAGAAGCCTATTCTTACATCCCTTGTCAAGCGTGGTGATCCCAATAATGAGTTGCCCGGGAGTCCTCTTCCATTTTGGTTCGCCCTTCTTCAGCCTTTGTGTTTGGATCTGATTGGGGCTGAAGGGGGGCTCAGAGGGTAGAAGCTGTCCGATGTCGGCCATGAGAATTACCTGTGAGGTGTGATCTGCTTCCTCCATGCCGGTCTTCTTCATTTTCGCTACTGGAAAATTGTTCCATGCATCGCTTTCCTGTTGACACGACGCTTTGGACGGTCGACTTAGGGCGCCACGCCTGCATAGTTTGGGGCAGCTGCTCCTACGGGTGGTTCAAGTTCAATGAACCTGCTCTCCCTAGGCGACGTAGCAGTCCGCATGGAGTCGAAACACTGGGCCTCATTTCAGTTTCATGTACTTCCTGAAAGGCAGTGCAAGCCGTGCCTGAGCAAACAAGGAAAAGCTCACCGCGGTCCCTTCAGACACATGTTGTGAAGGTTTCCTGTACAGTTGTATCATGTACTTCTCCTCATGGACAGGCACCCCACAGGTACGAATCATGCCTGTCGATATCTGTTGAGGAAGGACCCTAAGTTGTCGCCAAGGCCACCATTCAGTGCATGGTGAACACGCCCCTCGTGCCGCTTGCTTGCAGATGGCACATGCGACGTGACTTGACCAATAAGTGTATGATTCATGATTGACACATGTTTGTTACAGTCCTGAAATATTCCCTGATTATGGCGTGCGATGTAGTCAGGCTCAGAAGAGAAGTATGAGAATGGGTTACATGTCGCCAAGGGCTCTAGTTTGGGGCACCTCACTTGAAACATGTTTTGAGCAGATCTATGATTCGAGGTATCAAGCCGCTGTTCTTCCGTTAGAATATAGGCCCATAGCAGTTTTTTTGATTCAAGCCCAACACTGCCAATCCTCCTGCTAACAAAGCACATCAACAGCAGCAGAGGCAGCACAACATCCATGCGAGCAGCCATAAGAAAGGCGGAGAAACGCATGCTGCATCCTATGAACTTGTGCGATCACCGCAAAAGTAAAACTGCAGGATAAGGGGACGTTGTTTTGAATGTGTTTACCATCCATTTCCTACATCCCCGCCTGGATTCACAATATTGGTGTCAGCCAAAGTCAATCCCACTGTGAAGACTGCCTGGTCTACGAATGACATCTCCAGCCCAAAAATCCAATTTAAGCCCGAAGTGCGCCATTGAAACTCTCAAGCCTAAACCCCACGAAATCTCCCGACTCCAAAATGTCAAAGCTCGATATTCCAAAAAGGCGGGAATATTTCCTCTCTTCAAAGCACGTCGGAGACGCTGCAGAGAGGAAGACTTCCCATGCCAAGGCATGTGAGATTGGTTTTCATTGAGAGGTAGGAGCTTGAAAGCTCTGGAGTTTGTAGACATATTCACGCCCCACATGCCCTACGATATCTTGTAAAGATGCCCTAGACAAGCTGCAGCGGAGGGTGTACACCCCCTTGAATCCAGATTGAAGTTCTTTTCGTGAGATCTGTTCAGATCATTTGTTTGATTGGAGGGTTGTACTGTACCGTAAAGGTGCTGCCGTTGGACTTTGCTTACAGGCCTCAAGTTGCATGCACCTTTGAGTCTTTGAGCATTGTGAACGGGAAGTTTCCGTTTTGGAGAGAGATGCACCCCTGAAAAGCCGGACTCAAAAGCCCCTTGAACGAAGCAGCTGACTTCACAGCAGAATTTGGTGCGAGCGGCATCCCTTCATGGAGTGAGTTTGGAGTTTCCTGGAAGGCGATCCAAATTCGAAGCTTTCAGGCTCCAAAATGTCTCGTGAATTGTCTGTCTGGACTGTCAAAACGCTGAGGCGTCTTCATGGGGTGAACATTGGGTTTCCGGGGCCCCCCCGCGCCATACGTGAGGGGAAGACAGCCCCTGCACCCTCATTTGCCCAGATCCCAAGTCCTTCACATTCCTGAAGCCTGCAAATCCCAGACCCGAAACAAATGATTAAGCCTTGTATACTCTGAGCTTGACTGTCAGGGAAAGCTGGCGTTGGAGTTTGGCAACGTTCTTCAGGAGCTCTGGGGCGGTGCCAGCAGAGGGCTCAGTAGAGCATCATTACGGGAAAGAGTTGGAAGCAGTCACATTCCCCTCAAGTGCAAAAGGAACCAGAAGTCAATTACTCTTGTCGTGCTGCTTGCCTCGTTTCTGAAGGTCGCAGTGGAGTGACAGGCTTGAGTGTTGGAGCTTAGGGGTTCAAGGTTTTGGCTTCCAGTTTCAGAGTTTAGGGTTCAGAATTCAGTCAGGTTGCATAGGGCTTACAGCTGAGCTTTGGCTTGAAAATTTAGAATTTTGGGTTAGGTTGAAGCTTGTGTAAGCGTGTGGTAGAGCTTAGAGCTTTCAGCTCATGGCATGGATGAAATAGTCCTACACTTTTCGTAGTTGGGGGGGTCCTTTTCTAGGAAGTGGTTGTTTCGGGGACAGAGGGCAAATGCTAGGCATAATTCGAAGCTTGCCAAAGATCCAGAAAGGCTGGTAACGTCGGTGCATCCTTCTAAGGCGGGCACGTGAGCCCACGAGATCTCAAGCGGACAATCGATCAGCCCCTCGTCCTGTCAGCATTTCTGGATGCCGGAACCTAGCGTAGGTGAAGTAAATGGACCGGCGTGCCAGAGAAGAGGGAACAGCAGCTGTTACATGAAGGGTTGGCGCAGGGTTGACTCCGTAGTGGCATCATGTAACCCCGTTGCAGGAAACACTGTTGAGCACCTCCCATTCTCAAATCTGATCTTAACGCTCCATGCACCTTACTGAAGCGATTGATGGGAGTCTGTGTTGAACTGTCCTGGCGCAGTTCCAAAAATCGAAGGGTCGCTTTTGGGGTCAGCTTGAAGGGATTTGCGTTTGCAGGGGCTGCCAACTTCCAGGGCAATTTGGCTTTGCATGTCAGGAGCAACTCATGCGTTCGCAATATTGCACTTTTTGGTGGGGCGATACCATTAACGATCTTCATGTTGCTAATGCCCCAACGTTTGAGAAACTCCATGTCCAGTTGGTGCTGTCAGGACTTGAGGCTTACTCTGCTGGGTTTTGGGCGTTTCCCAGTTCTACACTCAGGTCCACGAACTTAAATCTTGCCTGCATAGGGGAAGCTCAATGCACTGCCGAAGACTGTGCAGATGTGCCGCTTTCCCGCTCAATCTTCCACCAAGTCTTCATTCGTTCATCTTGTGACAAGTCGATGCAGGAATGCAATTGACAGTATCTTAGTTGGAGAGTTAGGAGGAAGCTTGGTCGTGCACTGCAGCACTTGACCTAACGAAGCCCTCTAGCTTCCACCCTAAATGTTTTTTTTCCCACGCCCAGTGGCACATTCAAGGTTCGCTCCGCAGTTTGCAGGCTACGAGCAGCATGACGCGCAGGCGCTGGTGGTGCGGGGACTTCGGAATTGGATTTTAGGTAGGTGCTCGGGGTTTGGGGTTGTGGATGCGAGCGTTTCATTGTACATTTCGGATTTAGGGTTTAGGGGTCAGAGTTTTCAGGTAATCGGGTGTAGAGTTGCGCGTTTAGGTTTTGCGAGCTGGGTAGGGGCTGCCATCTTTGCTGTGCTTTGGCGGCAGCCCAGCTTATGGCAGAAACCAGAACGGTTCGGAACCTTTCGCTTTTTCATCCTCATGCAGTTTGCAGCAGCAAAAGCCGCGCCAAGTGTAGTGACGCTGGTTTAGTTTGTGCCCAGCAAGCCCCTGAGGAATTCCTCGATTTCATCCTAGAGGGCCTGCACGATGACCTCAACCGGGGGGCAACAGGTCACGGCCTTGGAGACTTCGAGACCAAGTTTCTAAGGATTGCGGCTTGGGGTTACATATTTCTGTGAGCCTTTCACATATCTGTGGCTTTGTTCTAGAGGTCCGGAGGTTGTGGGGGAGAGGTTTGGGGTCTTCTACAAGGAGGACCCTGAATAGTTCAACATGTTCGTGGTAGTTGTTATAGGTTGACAACAGATCAATAATACTAGAACCTTTGAAGACTTCGTTTGGAACGATCAGGTCATTGTGGGCGAATAAGTCAGGCTTGTAGGCTATCTTAGGGACCGCAGGTGTGAGGAAGCCGATCTCCAGGTCTAGTCGAATCATTATGATGAGCTTGTTGTTTAGGGGTTACGGCTACGGGGATTATACGAAGTCTTGGGGAAGCTCCTTTGAGTTCACTTACAAGTTGAGGGAGTTGGAAGGCTGGCTCATAAGGCTTAGGTTTTTGTGTCTAGATATAGGGTTTGACAGCAAGGTTGAGGCTTCTGAATCGGTGACATGACCTGTTTGTTCTACTTAATCTGTTGTTCATATGTTTGGTAGCTTGAAGTGGTACGTTTCACAAAGCGTGAGCCAGAACCAGCTTCTTGGGTATGTGATCCTGCGCAAAGCTACACCACGGATTCCTATATGGTGTTGCCATTGCCTATAAACACCCTACCCTACATAGATGCCAAAGCCTAAAGCCACAAGAGCAGAGCCCTGAGCCCATGTGATTCTTAAACTCATGAAACTAAATAGCTTACCCACACACTGCAGCCCGAATGGAACAGTTCAAGATCTGGTCGCATCCAAGGCGCTCGTAGTCGCTCCTCGAAGCCGCGCAGGGAGTGGGGTGGCTCAGTGCTTGGGGATTTGGAGTTGAAGGCTTGGAGTGCGTGTAGGATTTTGTCCCTAAAAGGGTTTGGGGTTGAGATCTGAACGTTCTACAGATCATGCTCTGAAGCTTGTACACAAGATCTCCAGCGCATAACGTGAACATTTTGCTCGTAATCCCAGCAGGGCTACCCTGCTGGTCTGCAAATCTGCCCATGTCTGTCACTTTTCATCGGGCACCTTATATTTTGAAGCCTGATTCCATTGCTCTAGTTCAAGCTTTGTGGCATGAACCTATGCATCAATTCTGAAGCCTTCATGAGGTGCCATAAGCATACCAGGATCCGCAGAAACTCGTTGATGCATGAGTCATATGAATGGATGGCTGTTGTCCACAATCACAAGGCGTGATTCCTGAGGGCAACCTTCTAGCGCTCAACCCACTTTCTTACTTAGCAATCTAGAGAGATCCCTGGCAACATCCTTACCGCCAACCCAGACCCCGACCCAAAAGCCTATCGTGGGCCTTGAACTTTAGCCCCAGGCAAAGCATCCCAAAGCTCCTCAGCTCTAAGCTGATGACGCGTCAAAACCTCAGACCCGGTCTCAAATTATTGGTTTCAAGAATTGGGTTTGGGGTTGGGTGCTTAGGGCTCTGAGTTTACTGATTGTTAGACCTTGTGGCGTTCAGGCGGGCGAAAGTAGGATCCCAAGACAGCACCGCATATTCAGGCAAAACTTAACACGCTGTGTCATATGTTCCTGCGCTTTGAATTTGGGAATGTTTTAGTGCCCATGCCCCAACTTGTCAGTGAACATTTGGAGGTTTGAGCATCGTTCTACGCCATGTATAGGCCAACTTGTGAACGCCATAATTAATTTTCATCAGACGTGTTGTCTCATCATGAAATCTGCGGACGTGCTAGAATGATGTTTGTCTGCCTTGTCCTCTCATCCGGAGGGCGTGAGCAGAACAAGCGATACCCAATGTACAAGCATGGTACAGAGCCCGCAAAGCGCAAGTTTACAACCGGACACATATTTTGTTGTGTGGATTTTGGATTACTTAAGCTCAAAGCCCACAGTCAAATCTTGCTGAGGTGGTGGGCGCGAGGTCCTCACCCCGAGGAAGGCGAAAATGGCTTGAAACCCAGTTGCTTGCTGAGGACCAGAAGTCCAACATTTGATCAGGTTGCTGCTGCATATACCATATGTGGTAGAAGACTGATCAAAGGATAACGTGTCTTCAAGCCGTCTCAGCGTGCTTCGGGTTTAGGGTTTAGGGTTTAGGGTTTCTTGACCATGGCCCCTGCAACCTGCAATTCGAGAAATCAAGCAGTCTCGGCCAGAACGCATGCAATCTTTGATACTGAAGTCAGCAGCCCTGAGCTCCAAACCACACCTCAGACTCCTATCATGGAGTCTCGTTTGACTGATAGAAGCCCCCTTCATTTCCTACATGCTATCCCCTCAATCCAAAAGAAGCCAAGGTGTGGCAACTGCGGCCCAGCGACAAGTCCAACGACGACCCTGTCATCTGCTCAGAAGAAGGGGAGAACCTGCCACTGGGTGGGGTTGGGGATATGGGGTTTCAGGAGCATAAACCAGGTTTGTTGCTTCGTCCTAAATCGCACTTCCTCCCCATGTCGGAACACAGTTGCCCTGGCAAACTGCTTCGGCCATGAGGGGTGTGGTTTTGAAACCGTGTTGGTGCCCCCAAGCCCCCGAACCCCCAAAAAACCCTAAACCTTGAAGCCTTAAACCCCTTAACTCTGTGAAGAAATTCCCGGCGAGCCTGAGCCCAGCCTTTCCAAGGACGCTGCAAGTCATCAGAGCGGGCCCAGTAGCTGCGAGGAAGTCTCTGCATCCCTGGAGGCCGAGATGCTGTAGGGTTCACAGGATCCGTCTGGGGTTTAGGGTGTCATTGTTGAGAATGCAAGTTGACGTCTAAGTACTTAGAGAGTTAAACACCATCTAGAAGTGATATTGTGACTGTTCATCATGGTCCTAAGTTTGATTCGGTGATGGTAAATGCTATGACACTAGTTTCGACAAATGGTTGTTTGTACTTGTATGAACCCTTGCCGTCGGATTGGTACCATGAGAGTAGTTACATTAAAAGGCATACTAGCAGTTACTAGCAGCTCTCATCCTGCATAGCCGTGTTTCAATGATAACCCGGCTGGGGGGGGCCGCAGTTGATCTGCGGCGGGAATTGACCTGATTACAAATTCCCCCGGCGGCCTTTACCCGTTGGTCGTTACCTGCAAGTCACTACGGCTGATATCAGGATTCGGGGAGGCCTTGTGCCGCGGCTCTACCCATTAGCCGTCACCAGTTGGTTCCTGGATATGGGGAGAC